>CAUYLG010062482.1:0-30252 GCA_963573385.1 Cacajao melanocephalus | reverse complement strand
AAGACATTAATGAGGAGAGGAAAGTTTTAAAAAATGGAAAAGCTAAGCTATTCTAATTGTGTGTGTATACATGTATACTATATATATTCTCATTCAAAATATATATTCTCATTATATATGTGTATGTGTATATATATATATATATATCCTTGTTTTTAAATAACTTAATACTACTGATGTGTATAAAATGCAAACAGCAATATTTGCCCCCTCTTCTTTCCAGAATTATTGAAATGAGTTTGACAATATATACAAACACTTTACTAAATGTTAGAATTGTCATAATTTTCTTCTGCAGTTATCACTTTCCTTTGGTTATAAAAGCCTTAATTGTGTTACCATATGTAAAAGCAAAACCAGAAACTTCAGTTTGCCATCCTTTTATTTTCCAGCTTACTGAATGGAATTCTAAAATTAAATTTCAATGGCTTGCAAAACTCCTCTCTCAAAATAACACAGAAGTGATTGAAGGCATTTTTAGCTACACCTGCTCAACCACAAATTTAATGAGAGAATGTCTTAGAAATTGCAAGTGGTAAGTATGACCATATTGTTGGTGTGAACTAAGAGATATCTCACAGTATAGGTAGCTCAAGTGGAGTCAATCATTACTTATATTCTGATTCATCCAGCTTTCTTCATAGCTAGCTTCTGTTTCAGATAAGGAATATGCAGAACTGCTTATTGAGTGCTCAGCATGTTGAGATGTGGCTTCTTAGTCATGTGTTGAGAAACGGAATGGTGAAGAGCTAGAAAAATTACCCACCCCATGTACATTTAGCATTAAGGCAGAGAACCCAAAGATAAATCAGAGCAACTATGTTAATTATAATTCTATTTTACACAATTCCCTCCACCAGTATTATGTGTGTGTGTGTGTGTGTGTGTGTGTATAATATATATATCCAGTAATGTTGAAGCCAACATGAGAAAGGAACCAGATGCTTATTTCTAAGCATTATAGGCTTTATGCCTGAATTTTATAAATGAGAAGGTTACGTGTGTGCCTTTAAGAAAATCCTAAGAAACTTTTCTGTGCCTCAGACAGAAAATATAAATTGTGAACTTATTTAATGGCTATACCTTCCAAAGTAGAACAAAAAGAGAGAGTTATTGAGGTAACTAAAACAAAGCAAGAAATACTGCAGAAAAAGAGAAAAATCCTTTTCCCCAGGACTGAATCCAGCAGCTGAGAACACATGAGGGAGATGAATGAATTGAAATGGTATTTGCAGGAGAAGAGATAGATGCTGAGCTGTTACTTCTTGTGATGCTATGAGGTATTTATAACAACAAAAGACCGTCTTGAAAATAAAATCAGCACCCAGTTTCTCAGCACCTTCAGACTCCACAAGCAGTGTAATACCTTAAACACTAGTGTATGCCTACAGATGTTACTAATTACTTAAGTAAAATTTTATATTTTATTTATAGGTTGCATCTACATTCAGATGCTACTTTCGGACCATTATTTCCCTAATAAGCTCCTTTACCCTTATTTATAATAATAAAGGTAAACCTGGAGAAAAATATTTTTCCAGCCTGTGTCTCCATCTTAGAATTCGAATCAAATTATGGCATATAAAAATCTTTAAGTTTTAAGTGTGGTACTTAATTTGTAAAAAGAAAATATTAAAAGTAAGTTTTTTTGATAATTTTGTTTGGTTTTCCAAAGAATATCAGGGAGTTCACTTTTCTCACTTAAAAAAATAATGATATGCATGCAGCACTTGACATTCCCCTTTGTAAACTGCAAAATCCAGAAATCAGGGCATATTACTGAAACATCTATTATTTCACATTTTCCACTGAATGACTTCCATAGTCACATGGACTGAAGACAATTACCACCATGCTTAGTCATTAGAGGTATCACAGTTTCTAGTACTTGGCTTTTTGATGTTTCTAATCTCTCTTGGTATAGGTATATCCAAAGTGAGAGAGGTGATAAATTATCTTTCTCTGCCTGGTGCACCAACTGGTATCATATTGGCCTGAAATATTTTATGTGTCTCACAAAGATCTTAGAATTAGGAGATTCTTTGCATGCAAAGTAAAACACAATCCATTGAGTTGTAAGTCTGATGAAACATTTTGCTAAAATAAAATCTGAGACATATTCTTTGTCAAATAAGATTTTGTCTTCTGCACCATATCAAAGAAACATGTTGACAAATGAAGAGTTAAGTACATTACACATGAGATAAATGTTTGTCTTGATTTGCTTTGGGATGTTGTGTATGTGTGTTTGTTTTTCTTTGTTTCAATTTGTTTCTCTGGTTTGTTGTTTTTCTTGTTATGTCATGCCAAACAGTAAATTTGATAGATTAATTTTTTTTATGATAGTGACCCAATTAGACAGGTTGTTTTATTTGCTGGTGTTTAGCACACAATCACATAGACACAGCCTAAATGAGGACTTTACATATTAAAAAACTAGAAATTTAAGAAAAACACCACACAAAACTGGATAGAAATTGGAGACTTCATAAATAATCTATTCTGACTTCTGATTCCAAATCCACTTCCAAATTTTTGTTAGAATTTTATGACATATTCTGTTTTTAAAAAAAAGACAGATATAAGAAATGCACACTACATGGCTTAAAAATGAACATTGAAATTACTCCGCTGATTTTGTTTTCCACAGGCAGCCACAACAATACCTCCCTCCCACACACTCTTCTTAAATGTGACTTGGACACAATTCCCATCAAGAAATAGTCTGTATCTCCTACCTTAAAAATGAGCTGGCTTTGTGACTATTTTGACTAATAGGGTATAGCCAAAGTGATGCTATTGACTTTTGTGTCTGGGTGGTCATTAACAGCCGTAAAGCTTCTGCTTTGTTAGCTAAAATACTCGTTTCTGAAAACTTGTAAGAAGTCTGACTGCATTGAGGCCACCATGCTGTAAGGCAGACTAAACCCACTCAAAAGAAGCAGCTGTCTAGAGAGGCCATGAGGCTACACGAAGAGGGAGAGACGATGGCAGCCCCCAACTGCTTCGATCACCCATCCTCCAGCTCTAGCACTAGCTGCAGCAACCACCTGGCCACACCTTTATGATAGAACACCCAGCTCAGACCATTCCCAAATTCCAACCTGCAGGAATTCATGAGCAGTAATAAAGCAATAGTTATGTTTAATCCCAAAGATTTGGGAGGTTATTTACAGATCATTCACGTATTAAGCAAATGTTTACTGAATGTCCACTCTGTGTTGGGCAGAATCTTAAGTACCAAATCCTGCAAGGATTTTTTTTCCTCAAAGGAGTTTAACCCCTCTATCCTCCCTACTTCCATGGCTCTTCAGATTGGTAATATAGCATTTATTTATTTTGTCCATATTGGTAATACAGCATTTTTTCCCTATTGCATAAGTTGTATACATGTTTGATTATACAATTCTAAATTCAGAATCTGATTCTTAAATAATTTTATTTACCTCTATAGTGTCCTTAGTGTACATAGTGTTGGTTGATTGATATGTAGCACCTATCTGGATTAAAAAAAAATTAATGCAAGAAAATTCATACCATTATCCCCCATGATACAAATTACTAATATTTTTGATGCATGATTTCTTTAAAATACATGAAGTCTTCAACTGAGAGAAAGGGCGTACTTTTAAAAAAACATTTGAATATGTGATTATTTCTTATAGCAGTCAAAAGAGAAAGAAATAAGTACTTCTCAGAGATTCTAGTAATTAGTAAACAAGCCACAAGGTACTTAAAATGACCTTAAACCAGTTTTATTTTGTCAAATAGTCTGTTGCTACTGTTATAGATCATTTTGTTCTATGTGTAGCTTAAAACTAAAATGTGCCCTGGATATGATAAAAAGTAGTGTCTGGGCCTCCTCGTTACAATCTTCCTTCCTACCACTAGTCTATGCTGTTGCACTAAGTACTGAACGCTCATTCAGTGTCCATAGGAATGTGGGGAAGATCACTTTTGTCTAAGATTTGTTCCTCAGATGGGAAAAAGTCAAATGCCTTATTTTTTCCTCAAAATAGCAGCAGACAATTTATAAACAGTTCTGTTCACAAAAATGTATTCTGAATTCATAAATTTAAGTTATGTGTTTTAACTATGTGAATTAGAAAAATAAAAGTCAGGAAAATATTATGGGGGTGGGGCCTCCCTTTCTAATTCTAAAATAAGGAATCTGATCATCATAGTTAAGCGCTCTTACTTACAATGTTGAATTTTTGTTAATTTCTCCTGCTCCTCTGCCCCACTTTGATCTGCATTTAATGAATTCCAAGTTCTATGGAATTAATGAATTCCAAGTTCATTTTCTCCCCTTTGTATTAACACAGTTTAGAACCTCAGTGTCTAGAAATTGCACAGTGCAGGCAAACATGTACTGAGGTTTTATCTGTGTGTTGTCTTATGCTAAGGGCTTCACATATGTATACCATACACCGTTTAAACCTCACACAAATATGATGAAATAAATTTATAAAATTATTCCTGTTTTACAGATGAGAAAACCCATAAAGGACTTTCTTGTTTTTGTTTTTGTTTTTTGTTTTTGAGACAGTCTCACTGTGTCACCCAGGCTGCAGTGCAGTGACGCAATCAGCTCACTTCAACCTTTGCCTCCCAGGTTTGAGCCATTCTCCTCCCAAGTAGCTGGTACTACAGGTGCCCGCCACCATGCCTGGCTTATTTTTTTTGTATTTTTAGTAGAGACGGGGTTTCACTATGTTGGCCAGGTTGGTCTTGAACTCCTGACCTCATGATCCGCCTCCCTCAGCCTCCAAAAGTGCTGGTATTGCAGGCGTGAGCCACTGCGCTGGGCTGAGGACTTTTAGAACTAAGCAATTCACTCAAGGTCATAGTCAGTAGTGGTGGAACCAGCATGCAAATTAGACAGTGTGACTTCATAGCCCAGTATTCTATTCTACTTCTGTAACTTATGGCTGGAAAGGACTTTAAAATTTCATCTACTCCCTGTTTAATGCTTCATTCTCCCTTAACATTCCCAAAGTTGTCACTAGCCTATGTTGGAACATCTCCAATGACTGTCACAATAGTCTTCCATCTCTCAACTCCAACTCACCCTAGGCTCTGCCAGATTCATTGTTTTCAAAAGCTTTTTGTCATAATCTCCACTCAGCTAAAATAAACAACTCACATTTCCAAACAGAACAACTACAACCACTTCAAACATTCTAAACTCCCTCCAACCCTGGCTATTCACACGCTTCAGTTCACAGCTTCCATCCAGAATCCTACTTCTCTGATTGTCCTCTTGGGGAAGATATGCCATTTCCTTCATCCTACAACTTGCTGCTCACTGACTCTCTCCATATTCTTCTCATCCTTCAAGAGCCAAGTCAAATCTCTCTTCTTCCAATAAGCCTTCCTTGTTCCACTCAGGTAGACGTAATCTCTCCATCTCCTGGAGAATGTCTGGAGTTCTTTTTCTGTGCTATGCCTGGTGTGACAGGGAGTCAGGGCCAAGGATGATCTGACAGAGTCAGAACAAAATAATCCAAATACAGAAGATCATTTCATCAATACAGGCTCTAACAGTCTAGCAGTGGGTAACATGAGAATGAGGACCAAAAGGATTCACAAGAGGGGATCAGGAGATTTTCAAACAACTTCTGGAAGGCAAATCCAAGGAAGAATCCAAAAATCAGAAACCAAAAGGCATAGTCAGGAGTTAAAGATCTTAGAGGACCTGAGCACAGAGTTGTATGTCGTATATGGCTTTATCATGGATTCTTCTCATTTTCATTAGGATGACCACACATCACATGAGATTTAAAGATGTTGCTTTGGCTCTTACAATTGACACAGCTTTTGCCACCCATTATTTTCTATGATATATTACACATCTGACAAAATTCAAAAATTGACAGCTGTGACTACTTATGCTCTAGACTTATCTATAAATCTTTTAAGGATAGTCACAATTTCATCTGTGTCTCTCTAAGAAATTTGCAATGTTTTACCATAAAATATGATCAAGAAATATTTGATGAGTGTATGCATGCATATATAGATGGATGAAAACATTAAAAAAAAAAACCTGAGCTCCATTATTTCTGAATATATAGCCAATCCTCCAAAATGACTGGCTCTTAATAAAACTTTTAGAAGTACTCACGCTACAATATTTTACTAATAACTGTTTTCTAAACTGTGTGTGATCAATTTTTGGTTAATTGAACCAAATATTTGACCAAACTTGAAGAATAGTTTTTCAAAGTAGTTTTTGATGAGACCATAACTTGAAGTTTGTTACCTGTTAAGTTAAAATGAAAACCAGGCCTGAAGAATCCCTGAGCAGCTAAAACCAGTAGAACTAACTCATTAGTGACCCAAGGGTTGCTGGGCTTGCAAACAGAAGTTAAACTTAAGAGTTATTTCTTGTAAATGCCTATATTAGAAGGAAAACAAAACTTAATCTCAACCAATCAAAAGTAACCAAAAACCTTATAAAAATATTACTGTAAGTAGGGACTTTCCAATATGATATGCCAAATAAGGCAACTTTATAACCAATCAAATATTGTATTTGCTTTATTTCCGTGTCTGTTCTGTAAAAGCCTCCCCCTTGCATTCCCTCAGTGGAGCTCATGAACTGCTTTTAGTTTTGAGCTTCCTGATTCTTGAATGAGTATTTACTCAAATAAACTCTCTAACAGTTTATTATGCCTCAGTTGACCTTTTAACATAACAAATCATTTGACTTTGTATAAAGTAAAAATTTCATATACCTTAAAACTATCACCAGTCCAATATTTTTGGAAGCATTTTATTAGTTACAAATATAAACCGCCTTCCTATTATTATAAACTGAAATGCCAAGAATAAACTGAAAATCATCAGGGTCATATCACAAGAATTAGGAATTACTGCACTTTTTCACTGTAATATGTGATGATTTGCACTTGTAAAGAAAAATATACAGGAGAAATATTCAGCCTGATTGTATGTGTGTTTTTTTGTTTTTGTTTTTGTTTTCTCAAAAGGAGAAAACATATGACCCAATATAGTACTGGATAACACCACAGACTACTAGGTAGCTCAGGATGCAAAAACAAACAAACAAAAAAGATGATTAAAATTCCAAACTGAAATATTTGAGAAATATCCTTTGGTAAAACTCGCTGTCAAGTAGAAATTCATTTTTAATCATGAAATATATTTTTCCTATGCTATTTTAGCTTTGCTTTAATTTGCTATTTAGCAATGCCCTGAAATATTAATAATTTGTTTAATAAATTCCTTCTAACTCTTAATAGATTTTTAATGAAGAAATCTGTCTTAGAGATCTGTGCAAGAATTGATATTGCATACTTTCTGAAAGTGTTAAATTATTGACCTGCTGAACAGTTTCATTTGAACATCTATCCTTTGCTTGCCATTGTCTATGTTCAGATATTCTTAGAAGCTTTGTGAAATGTAAAAATTATTGATCCTATAAGCCATAATAACAGGTATTTTAGGAATGAGAAGGAAAATGTTTCATCTACAATTTATAAAAAATAAAAATTTTTATTCCAGATTAAAATGGTAACTCATTTGTAATTAGCCTGATCAGTAAAATAAGCCCATACTGCTTAAAACCATGAAAGAGGGTAGGGGAAAAAAAGACCACATTCCCATAGGGACCCCATCATTGGTCTATTTTCTACGAAACAAGTAGCTAGCTATTCCTACAGGGCTACCTAAATGCCAGAGCTGTAACAGCTCCAGATAAATCCCTTTCTCCATGCAGATTTTCAGCACTAGGAAGGTCAGCTCTGGAGTTCAGCAGAGTCAAGGTGCATTCTATCAGGATGGCGGGGATGCTGACTCCCCTATTGTACTCTTCCCTGGATTATGACAATAAAACCTAACTCTCAGCTTTGAAAATAGGTAAACTTGTGGAGAAAGAAAATGTGTGGCACTTTCATACCCCAGTCTATTCATGCCCCTGGGAGAAATTTATACAAGGTTTATCTCTGTGGATTTTGAAGACAAAATGGATCATGAAAAGCCTGTGATCTTTGCCATCAATCAGATCTGGATTTAATCCCTGGCTCCTCTATTTATGAAATATTTGACTTTTGATCATTTGTTTATCTGAATGTGTTTCTTTATAATGTTGCCAACCTTATAGGATTGGGGGAAAGATTAAATGAGATAAAGTATATGTTTTCAAATATTTGTTACCCAACCTAACACATACTTACTGCTTAATAAAAACCCCAGTGACTATGGCAGTGGTGATGGTTGACACCTCCCCACCTTGTCACCTAAGTTCCAAACCCAATACAGCAGAAAAGGGAGAAAGACTGTGAATTAAACCCTTAGGAAAGCTCTCAATAGATGTCATCCTCTTACTTCTCAAGGGCTAACCAATGTTCAAATTAAAACTCAGAGATTTGGTTTTAAGTCTGCTGTAGCCCAGGAATAGAGAGGGTACAGGCTAGCCCCAAATGCCCAGTTAGAACCAGTGAGCAAAAGACAGCATGGGGGAAATGACTATAAGATTAGGTCAGACAGACCTGAGTTCTCTAGGGTTTTTTGGTTTGTCTTTGGTTTTTTTGTTTGTTTGGTTTTGGTTTTTTTTTTAGTAATGTTTCTCAACAAAGCAACCATGGGAAATCTGCTTGAATTTTCTACATCTCAAAGTTTCCTCATCAACAAAATATGAAAATAATTACATCTCATTACTCTCACCAATTACTTCATGGTAATATTAGCAACAGAGTTTGGATTAAGATCCTCAGAGATATTCTAGACTATAAATATTATGCTTTTTGTGACTCTGTGTTTCAGTTTCCCAAGCTGTGTGTCCCTAGAGACTTGTTCTGAGAGATACTCTGAGAAAAGAAAATAAAAGAGTTATGTTTCATGGTCAAATACATTTGGGAAACACCACACCCTTTTTGGAGAGTCACAGTTAGTATTGGCATATTGAAAGCCTTGAGAAATCCCACAATATAGACATCACAGACAGTACGGATGCATTCTGATGGCTGCAGAAACCAGCTCTGATTAACCCACATCCATTGTCAGGGGTTGCTTGGCCTCACAAAGGGAATCTACTTTGTAATTATTAAGTGGACTTCCACTTTTGTTTTCCTCTCTTAAAGTTGTCCTGGTTCACTGAAACAGGTAAATACTAGAAAGAGGAAAAATGACCTATTAAAAAAAGAAAAGATACCCTTGAAGGCATTAGCATAACTCACCTGCATCAGTGGAGCCTGGATAGTTTACAGTGATAATCACATACATTTATGGATACAATTGGGGATTCCATGAACATTTTATTACCGACCAATGGACCAAAATCTGAAAATCAGACCAAACTAGACCGAAATCTGATTTCCAAGAGAAGAATCAGGAATGTTACTGTTGTACTTTTTAGGACCTAGCAAAACAGCAGGACTTGTTAATTGCTATATTATGTATAAGACTTAATGCTATTCACTGAAGTACAATGATTTACAAAAGATAACCTGCTCTCCTAGAAGAGTGCTTAGCACATAACAGGCCTTTAGTAAATATTTGCTAAATATAGGAGCAAATTAAAACACGAATCTTACTAGGCTCTATAAAAAGGGCTGGATTTACATTACGAAATGAGGAGAAGACAATGCAAGTGTTTTTTTATTAATGTCTAGTGTTAACTAACATAAGTCCATAGCAAATAGTTTCAAATTTTCAGTTAGATTCTAACTTCTCAGTTGTATAAAGAATTATGGATGAGGTTAGCAAAAGAGTTAGTTCAGGTTTGCATGGAAAACCCCTGCAATTTTTGGTACAGATCTACAGGTGAAAAAACCATGTGTCTTACCTAAATAGTCAGACATCTGGGTTCATACTTAGAGTGATGACATGGCTGCTGGAGCCCAACAGTGTCCAAGGGACACATTACTGCATGAACATACTCAATTACTACCTAAAGTTTGGATTGGAGTTCATCAGAAGGATATGCAAGTACAGTTTTCATGAAGAAATTTTTTTCATAGGAAAGACTAAAACTTGAGAATAGAGTGAAGTAATTAACCAAAACAGGGAGGAGCACAAATATAAGGGAGAAGAGCTGCTCATAAGCTTAGAGGCAAAACCCAGTTCAGAAACAGAGGAAATCAGAAAAGAGCTGGGAAGGGCATATTTGATGACACCAATAAATTTTATATAAAGGGTTTCTTATGGTTTAGTTGGATATTTGTAATTTGACTAAAGACCAATGGCTTTTGTTATAAGGCAATATTATGGCACCCAAATAGTTTCTGGTATACTGGGAAATTCAAATGAAAGAAAGAATTGACTCATACAAATTGCTTAGAATAGGAAAGGAATACATTTACCCTTATGGGCTGGTTGTGGACTAAATATTTGTATCCCCCCAATATTCATAGGTTAAAACCCTAACCCATAATGTGATAGTATTAGGAGGTAGGGACTTTGGGACATGAGGGTGAAGCCTTCATGAATGGAATTAGTGCTCTTATTAAAAAGATCCCAGAGAGATCCCTCATTCCTTCCACCATGTGAGGACACAGCAAGAATACAGCTATCTATGAACCAGGAAGTGAGCCTCATCGGATACTGAACCTGCTGGAACTTGGATCTAGGATTCTCAACCAGCAGGACTGTGAAAAATAAATGCTATTGTTTAAACCACACAGTCTATGACATTTTTGTTATAGCAGCCTGAACAGACTGAAACATGGACATTCTAAGATCATGAGTGGCCACAACACACTGGATTTACAGAGTGAGACCCGGGATTCAATCTTGGCTCTATCAATTTATTTCTAGTTATTTAAACTTAGGCAAGTCATGGAAACACATGAGTTTTAAAAGCTCACCTAGTTGGCAATAGGTATTTTGTAGAGATTATGTCAAGTTTAAATGATTGTTTATAAAAGTGCTTATTTCATTACTTCCTACATAATAAGTGCTAAATAAGTAGTTATCCAAATATTTCCTCATCAGAAGATTATTATTATCAATATGTTTATTTGATAGGACTGGGCCAATGTATATACATCTTCTTTTTCCATTTTCAGGAGAAGTTTATCTGCCAACTAAATTACAGAGGAATAAAGTTGAACAAGGAGGACAGTTTGATGGTCTAACTAGATGTCTCCCTGACTTTAAATTTTGCTGTTATATGTCATATTATACTGCACCCAAATATTTCTAAAACTTGAGATGCACTGCAACCTTACTATGTTCTTTATTGTTTTTGTGCAATATATGTTTATTATGATATTAGAATATTTTCACAAATTATACCTACTCTGCATTTTTTTAATATTGCAGAGACATACAGGACATTAGGATACCAAACTGGATTTTTTTTCATGCCAAACTGTAGCATTTTAAAAATATATTGTTTCTATATCATATTTCAGTTTAAAGTACTTATTAATGGGGCCCAATAATATTTAGATGTACATATCTAATAAAGTATTAATTGAATAAGTCGTGTTGAAATGTAACCACAGTGAGTTATTAGCTTGGCTATATACATGCCAACAAAAATCATGTCAATTTACTTTTCTAATTCTTAAGTCAAACAGAATTAAGAGTTAGAAAAGTAAAATTGCTTAATACATTAAAGAGAAAAAAGTCAGCTTTTAAAACAAAAATTTTATTTAATAGAATATTAATGTTTTGAAAGTTCAAGAATATTTACTTCTGAAATTAGCATCCTCTGTCCATTAGTTCATTAAATATATGTGTACAATTAAATACATCTGTACTAATTTCCAATGAACTTGAGGCTCTGAGGTCAGATAGCCAAGATCCCAATATTTACTATTTGTGGCACTTCACCTCACTTTTTCTTTACTTACGTTCCTCATCAGAAAAAATGGGAATTATCTCATAAAATGACTACATAAATTGTATAAAGTATTTTAGCCTAGGACACAGCACGCAGTAAAACCTTGGTTAATATCAGCTCTATAGTCCTAATAATAGAAGTCTATCCCAATCCTCTTTTGTAACCTATACAATTTAAAAATAATTTAAACTACATCGGGGCTTAGGTAGGGCCTGAAATATTACATTATACTTAATTATAGATGACCTCTGCTATAAGTCTTTTAAAAATGTATTTTTCTTACCTAGTTTCATCCTGATGCCTTATCTCCTTAGGTAAAACTTCTTCTTCATCGAAATACCTGAAAAGATGTTAAAGACTCAGGTAAGATTTCTCATTTAAGATCACTTTACAGCAGCAACCACATATGTATATACTTTTGTTAATAAAAGAATAACTTGTAGTTATGTCCCTCTGAAAGTTAAGCCAGAAAGTTTTAGATTTTATTGAGACATGAAAAGAAACATTGTTCTTTAAGTCAAATTCTCTATTATTAAAAAATGTCATCCCTTATGAATTTCATAAATAGCAAACCCAGGAGCAGAGTTACCATTTTAAAAAGTCTGGAGGGGATTCCATAACAACATTTAAATACATTACTACTCAAACTATTTGATTGGATTATAAAATATTTAAAGCTGCAGCTGTAGTTGTGATGTTTACTGTTGATTATTTTGATTTCAAGATCCTCACACAAAAAATACAAGTTTACAGAACTATTTATATTAAATAACTGCACTGTAAAATGAAATGTACGTAATATATATTTACATAAAAAAGGACAAAATCAGAAATAGCAAAATAAAATCATAGTTCTTTAAAAGTTGTATCTCTGAATAAGAATAGTTACCTCAAAACCAAAAAAAAACTAAATATATGTTCTAGTTGCAAATGTGTTAAAAACTAAGCAAAAGACATTAATATGAGTTCTGGTTATCATAAAACTTTACAATAATGATACATGATTCTAAATAAATATAAAAACTCTTTGCAAACATGAAAGCAATTATAACCTAACAACTATAAAGTAATAATTCTATTATTTTATTCTGAAGATCAAGCCCAGAATTACATAATAAGATTTGACTTTTAAGTGGCAAGTTTTATCAGCATATTCTACCATCACATATTTAAAGAAATCAGGTTAATGGGCTAAAAAATAAAGAGACAAGAATTATATACACGTGTGCTGCCTAGGATGGTAAAATAATATGGGGAAAAATGCAGCTGAAAGACTTCCACTGTACCCAGCCCCACTTCCCCACCAAAGCAGAAGATGGAACAATGATGACTAGAAATCTTGATGAACAAGAGGAAATTCCAGTTTCTAACTGAAACCTTACTGTAAACAGATTATCTGTGATAAGCTCTATTTGTCATAAGAGGCTCAAGCTGCATTGATAGATCTTATACCAGGGGTCTCCAACCCACTGGGCTGAGGACCAGTCCTGGTTTGTGGCATGTTAGGAACCAGGACACATAGCAAGAAGGGAGTGGTGGGCAAGCCAGCATTACAGGCTGAGCTCCACCTGTTAGATTGTCATAGGACCATGAACACTGCTGTGAACTGTGCATGTGAGGGATCTAGGTTGCATGCTCCTTGTGAGAATCTAATGCCTGATGATCTGAGATGAAACAGTTTCATCCTGAAACCACCATTCCCCATCCAATTTCATGGAATTGTCTTCTGTGAAACCAGTCCCTGCTGCCAAAAGGTTGGGGACTGCTGCATAAGGCCTCCCATTAGATGAGGAAATAAATACCTCCACTAATGTTTCAATCTTAAGACTACCCCCCAAAGAACCATAGTCCTATAAACAACTACATTTAACTCTATGTTAGCCTATAAGTTTTGAATATTCACTATATTAACCCACCCTCCTTAGCCCAATGCTGTTGCTAATAATAATGGCACTACAATTTTTTTCATGTATGCTATTAGTTGTAAATTTTTTTTTATTTAAAAAAAACCTCTTTGTAATCACTAGTCCTGTTTGACAAATGGGGAGGAAAGTAATGCTCAGCTAATTATCTTGCCCAAAGTGCCACAGCTCATAAATAAGAAAACTTAGACCATGTGTTTTACTAAGTCAGAATAGAGGAAAGCCATTTACAGAAGTGTGGAATGACTGTCTGGCTCTGAAATTGAACAGATGTAATTTCAAATTCCAGGTTCAATTCTTTGGAAAGTCACTTTAGTTCTTCTATCTTCTGTTTTCTCATTTGCAGAATAAGGATCATAGTAGTATCTGCTTCATAAGGCTGTTGTAGGAATCAAATAAACTAGTGTATGTTAAGTACTATTTTAGAAGCCCAAATACGTGAGGAGTAGATGAAACAAGTATACACAATGTAAATTTTCAAATACACAGTCTCTAGATTACTAGCTGATAAATCGTTAGGTCCTAATTAGGGATACAGATATTATCTGCTAAAATTTGGTCAGCAAGTCATTTATGCTTTATAATGCTGATTAATAATACGTGTATCTAGATGGGTTGGAGAAAGAATGCCAACAACTTGGGAGATAATTTGTTGAAATACAAGAAATGGTGTGTAGAGAAGAGAGGAAAGTAAAGAAATCAGTACTGGTTCTGCTCCCTCTCTCACTTGATCAGCCTTCACTCTCTTGCCTCCAGTTCTTCCTTTTCTACTTTTTTAATGGGTGCTTGTAGTATAAATAAAAGGAGGTCAGGCTATAAATTCAGATGGCCCAAATTGAAGACCAGTCTTTCATAGGCTAATCTGAGATCTCAACGTCTCTGAGTACTAATATATTTATCTGCCAAGCAAAGATGATAATGCCTGCTAATATACCTCATTATGTATGTGAGAGCAGTTTACTGTATATGTGTATTTTATTATCTAAAATTAGGCATGATAGATCTAGGTGTAGACTGGAATTTCGACTGGTTTCCTACTTTCAACCAATTTATTACTAAAATTTTGAGAATCTATAAAATATTTAGTTTGGAGTAATGGTATCTAGATATTTCAAAACTTTTCCAGGGTAGCATACTGAACTGCTTCTGATATGAAAATTTTCACTTTTTCTTTTGACAAATGAAATATTGATGTAGCTTTAATTTAATGGTTAATGAAGGGGTTGGCTTTGAATACTTTTGGGGCACATGTGCAACTTGTATGTTTCACAAGCAGTCCCTAAAATATAAAGGTCTTTCATACAATAAAGTTTTTTTTTAAATAAAGAGAGGGAAGGATTCACAAGTCATACATTAAAAATAATCTTGTAATTCTACAATCACACTTTGCAGCTGCCCTGTATATTCATTATCTAGAAGATATAAGTGGACAAATATAATTTGGTAAGGTTGATCATTTCAGAGGTGAATGTAGACTTCAAGCTTTATTAACTAAAGTTGAAAATTAGACCACCAGATTTCAACTACCCAGCAGTAATTAATTCCAGCATGTGAAGCTTAATGAAGGAAAAACAAAATATATCGCAAATTGTTGAAAAGAAAAGCCACCAACTGATGACACAGGACTATTTAAATATATTAAAGAAATGGTGCAGTATGTTAAGCATGTAATTCCGCCAAAATTCTCCCAGCTTTATTTTGTCTTCCTTTCCATATCCTTGGCTCTCAAAAATTCATTCTCAGTTCTTTGGCAAAAGAGACTGGAAGAGACCAGAAGGAGAAGAGGGGGAGTGGACAGCTCATGCTAATGCCACTTTTCATTTCTTTTTTTTTTTTTTTGAAAAATCCTACTTTGTGCATATAAAATATAGTTCATTTCTTATCCTGAGAGTTACCCTGGCATATGGCTCAATTGGAAACATCAAGGTTTTTAGTTCTTTTTAAAATGGATTGCCTCTTTTCCAGACTTTTCTTCAGATGTATTGTCAATGCCACTTTTAGAGTCTATCACCCTTATATTGGTAAAATCTTCTTCACTTTCTGGCCAGAAAGGTCCTGACCATGATGGTAAATGAATAGGGAATGGGACAAGTCTGGGACTGATTGTGAAAGCACCCAACTAAGCAGTTTCTTTTTCAGACATTACTGAGCTTGTGGTGTTGGAGTTTTTAGTAATATAAAAGATATGTTCTCTAGACCCAGAAAGAAAACTCATTCCTACTTTTTACTCTACTATTGAGTTAAGTAATCCAAAGGCGTCTGTTGAACTCTATAATCATGCTATGAAATCTATGTACTCAATCGAAATTGCATAAGTCCAATCTAATCCTGATCCTTCTTGATAAAATACAATGCTAATTAGTGCTTATCTTAAGAACGTTTCTATATATGACGATTTTTAAACTCAATGCTGGTCTAGTCTGGTATTGGCATGACTAAAATAGCCAATTTTAAAAGTTGAATGTGGGCTATAAGAATTAATATCTTGTTCTATTGCCCACCTTCTTTAAAGTTTTTTTGTTTCCAAAATATGAAAATACTTGTCCAATTTAATTCATGAAGACTGTTCTGCATTAGTATGTAATAAATCCTGTATAAAGTCAACTGAATGCATGAAATCATTGGATAATGTCAGACTCTGCCAAAGAGGGAAAAGAAGATAGCCTAAATGTAGGTATCAAATAGGGAAGTTTTGAGTATGAAATAAAAGATAAAGGTAAAAATAAAACTGGAGGGAGATAAGTAGTTTGTTCCTTAAATTATTTTTCCTACATGTAAATACATTTTATAATGTTTTATAAGAAATATAAATAATATTTCTCTTAAAAAGTATAAAAAATATTATTCTTTGTTTGCAATGCTAAGAAAGGTTTCAAGATAGTTTATAAAAGTGACTTTCGACTTCTGGCTGGCAATAATTTCTGAGTCCTGAGGCAATTGTCAGTCACTTTTTCAAATTGGAGAATACAGTAATAGTTTTAAGAGTATGCCCTTATTTTCAGCTCAATATGTACATTCTAAATCTAAATATCATGTGTAAACAAATATATACAGAACTTCATGTGACAAAAATATACAAGTTATAAAAATTCATTCATAATCAGTAACATACAAATGTCTATATCTGGAAATTTTGAAGGACTGAGCAAGGTTATATTTTTCCTTAGCACATTCTTCATCTATTTTCCATTTTTCTTACCTGGCAGGCAGCTAGGGGCTACAGAGTCAAATAATGAAGTTGTCTTTCATTTGGATATAGTTTATTAATGGCAAAACACTAATCCATTAATCAACTTAAAACAAGTCAGTAAATTAAAAAAAAAAAAGTATCTTCTTTGGTAACAGAGATCACATGCCTCTTAAAAAGGAGCCATTATCTCCATGGGTTTCTCAATTGAAGTTAAAAACTCTAAAAATGATTTTCATTCATTTCTCATTAATATGCAAAAATATTCAAATTAGATAGTAATTAACCATCTACTCAGTAGAAAACCTTTTCATGATAATTTATGATAAACTCAGTTGCCGCTTTGATTGAGATTGATTTTTGGTGTTGAGAATCTGTCATGAATACAAAAAAGCACCTGAAAAAATATTTTTAAACACCTAACTTATTGCTCAGCTAATTACATGGTAGCCATGTTCACAGACTGTTCCAAAGAGAAGCTTATGGACCAAGATCAGTCCTAAAAGGGCTGTGCATACACTCTTCCCATGTTTACAGTAAATCTCAGCCCAGAGCACAATGTCTGGATGCCTCTGTTTAGTTCACTCATATCATTTTTGGACTTACTATTCTTTAATTCAACCAACTGTCACACTCCAGATAAGACTGCCTGGCTAATACAGAATTTCAATAAGAAGCAAACTATGGAAATGTTCACATATCCTCACAATCAATTGATTTCACAGGGTATTTTACTCAATGGGCTCAGTTATGATTTGTAAACAGACTTCAGTTTTACTTTCTGCAGATGAGAAAGAGACCTCAGTAGTAGGTGATGAAAGGGTGATTATTATGTGCTTGTCAGGCCAGTGGAAGTCATTTTCATTCTCAACAACAAAAGCTGGAGTTGAGTATCGGTGACCATAGGGTATGCAACTGGATCTAAACACTGAAGACTGCTATTCAAAACGTTGCTCCCTGAGAGTGACAAAACCATGGGGACACAGAGAGTGACCTTCTCTTAACACTTTTTAAAAATACACAAAGGAAAACACCTACTACTTTCAGTACCTATTTGGTTGCAGAGATCAACTATGAGTGAGAATTCCTGTGGCAATAGATGAAAAGGAAAATCTGACTCCGGCTGGGTGTAGATGGCTGCCTCAATCATCCATTTAAAAGCATTTTATTGTGGGATCAGAATAGTACATGTTACATTTTGGCAAGCATTTTACCTTAGTTTATGTTTGTATGCAAGAAGATTCTAGATGTTACTTCATTTGCTCCTCTGTCAGGTATGATGGACAGATACTGAACTCATTTTCCAGATAAAGAACATGAGGCCTGAGTGGTGTGACTCTTAACAAATTAATCAGCCAGTTAGATGAGCAGGGATGAGGACTTGATGTTCTTTCTGCTTTTTTTTTTTTTGCTGGCTACTTGGTATTTTTCAAAATGTCTCCCAAAGATGGCCTACATCAGAATCATCAAGGATGCTTATTAGGGATGCAGCTTGCGAGGCCCCTTCTCAGTTGCACTGTGTCAACCTCTGGAAAAGGCATCTAAGTAATTTCATTTTAAAAGTAGCTGCCCAGGTAATTCTTACACAAACACACACACATTTTTAATGCACTGCCTATAACTTTACCTCGCCAAACAGTTGATCTCCCACCCTTGCAAAATGTACATTATATCTTCAGAGAATGGGGCAAATGGGGAGTGATAGCCTCGTGTGGATCCTCCTGGGGATTTTCTGACAAGGTGAAATATAGGGTAATTAGTAAAATATCCTGAAAACATTGTTCTGAATCTTCTCAGCAATGTCTGAAAAGGGTAATTATATAATAATGAGCATAAGCTTAAACAAAGAGGAGAAAAATCTGTGTGCAAAAAAGCAACACCTTAAAAAGTTTTTGAAAGGTGCCTCTACAAAACGGAGTGGTGAAATGATTGCAGTTTGAAGCAACTGCTAGTTCCCACAGGGAATGGTAAGTTCCCAGTATAGATGATATGTGTGCACATTTTTTTTGTTAGATTCTAAAACAACAGAATTAGCCATAAGCTAGGAGTTGCTATGATTTATGTTTTATCATAGCCCCTCCTTTCCATTTCCTGGTCAGCGTTCTGGATGATTATTTCATTTAGCACATATTCTCTAGTTTGTTTCTTTCGCTTCAAGTCTATTTTACATTTTCCTGTACTGAACTGCATTTGCCATCTGCTGATCCAATTACTTATACAATCCAAATCCTTTTGAGTCTGATTGTTTTGTTCCTCATTATTTGCTCAGCCTCTAGTTATAGTATCCTCTGTAAACTCTAAAATCTTGTTTCCAATACCTCATCTGAATTTCTTATATACAATACAACCCAATTAGCTCAAACTTTAGGTTTTCCTAAGGCTACTTGTGTTTGAGGGGATTTGGATCAGTTGAGTGGATTTGGAAGAAAGTCCTGATAATTCACTCTTCTAAGAACAGCTGATCTATCAAAAATTGAACTATTCCCTTTAAATTGAAAGGAATCCAAAAACAGGAAAGATACACATTCTAAAATTCTGCTATATATAGAAGAACAATATATCATCATCACCATTGTCATCTTTTTTTCAGCTTTATTGAGGTTTGAGAAAAGTTGTATATGTTTAAGGTATACAATATGATGTTTTAATATATGTATACATTATGAAATGATGATCACAATCATGCTAATTAGCATAGCCATTTTTAAATATACAATATTTAGCAAGTTTTAAGTATAAAATATTTTTAGATTTTAATTTTTGTGGGCATGTAGGTGTATATGGGTTACATGAGATATTTTGATACAGGCGAACAATGTGTAATAATAACATCAGGGTAAATGGGGCATTCATGACCTCAAGAATTTATTATCTCTTTGTGATACAAACAGTCCAATTATACTTTTAGTTATGTTTAATATATAACAAATTATTATTGATTACTGGCACCCTGTTGTGCTATCAAATACTAAATTTTATTCATTCTATCTAACTACATTTTTATACCCATTAATCATTCCCACTATTTTTCCCAGCCTCTGGTAACCATCATTCTATCTATATATTCATGAGTTCAGTTGTTTTAATTTTTAGTTTTCACAAATGAATGAGAACATGAGAAGTTTGTCTTTCTGTGCCTGGCTTATTTCATTTAATTTAACGTCCTCCAGTTCCATCCATGTTGTTGCAAATTACAGGATCTCATTCTTTTTTATGGCTGAATAGTACTCTATTGTGTATATGTACCACATTTTTGGTACCCATTCATCTGCTGATAGATATTTTTGTTGCTTCCAAATATTGACTATAGTGAATAGTGCTGCAATAAACATACGAGTGGAGATATCTCTCCTATATGCTGATTTCTGTTCTTCGGGATATATACCTAGGTGTGAGATTGCCAGATCGCATCGTAGCTCTATTTTTAGTTTTCTGAGGAACTTCCAAAGTTTTCTCCATAGTGGTTATACTAGTTTACATTACAACCAATTCTGCATGAGGTTCTCTTTTCTCCACATCCTCACCAGTATTTGTTATTTCCTGCTTTTGGATGAAAGCCATTTTCACTGAGGTAAGATGATAACTCTTTGTAGCTTTGATTTTTGTTTCCCTGATGACCAATGATGTTGAGTACCTTTTCATATGCCTGTTTGCCATTTGTATGTTTTCTTTTGAGAAATGTCTATTCAGATCTTTTGTCTGTTTTTAAATCAGAATATTAGATTTTTTTCCTATAGAGTTGTTTGAGCTTCTTATATATTCTGGTTATTAATCCCTTGTCAGATGCATAGTTTGCAAGTATTTTCTTCCATCCTGTGGGTTGTCTCTTCACTTTTTTTTGGTTTCCTTTGCTGTACTGAAGCTTTTTAACTAGATGTGATCCCATTTGTCCCTTTTACTTTGGTTGCCTTTGCTTGTGGATACTACTCGAGAAATTTTTGCCCATTCTAATGTTCTGGAGAATTTCTCCAAGGTTTCCTTTTAGTAGTTTCAGTTTTAGGTCTTAGATTTAAGTCTTTAATACATTTTGATTTGATTTTTGTATATGGTGAGAGATAGGGATGTAGTTTCATTCTTATGCATATGGATATCCAGTTTTCCCAATAATATTTATTGAAGAGACTTTCCTTTCCATAATGGATGTTCTTGGCACCTTTGTCAAACATGAGTCTACTCTAGATGTATGAATTTATTTCTGTATTCTCTCTTCTGTTCTTCTGATCTCCATGTCTGTTTTCATGCCAGTACCATGTCATTTCAGTTACTACAGCTCCGCTGTGTACTTTGAGGTCAGGTAATGTTATTCCTCCAGTTGTGTTCTTTTTGCTTAGGATAGTTTTGGCTATTCTAGGTCTTTTGTGGCTCCATATACATTTTAGAATTTTTTCTGTTTTGTGAAGAATGTCGTTGATATTTTGATAGGAATTGCATTGAATCTGTAGATTATTTTCTCTAGAATGGACATTTTAACAATGTTGATTCTTTCCATCTAAGAACATGGAATGCCTTTCCATTTTTTGTGTGTGTCTTCAATTTATTACATCAGTGTTTTACACTTTTCATTGCAAACATCTTTCACTCTTCTAGTTAAGATAATTCTTAGATATTTTATTTGTGACTATTGTAAATAAGATTAATTTCTTGACTTCTTTTTCAAATTGTTCACTTTTGGCATATAGAAATGCTGCTGATTTTTGTACATTGATTTTTTAACCTGCAACTTTACCGAATGGATAATTTGATTTCTTTCTTTCCCATTTGGATGCCCTTTATTTTTTTCTCTTGTCTGATCTCTCTAGCTAGGCTTTCCAGTAATATGTTGAATAACAGTGGTGCCAGTGAGCATCCTTGTCATGTTCCAGATCTTAGAGAAAAGGCTTTTAGTTTTTCCCCATTCCATGTGATGCTAACTGTGGGTCTGTCATATATGGCTTTTATTATGTTGACGTATGTTTCTTCTACCTCCAGTTGTTGGGTGATGTTGAATATTATCAAATGCATTTTCAGCATCAATTGAAATGATCGTATTTTTTTTTGCCCTTCATTTTATTGACATGAAGTATCACATTGATTGATTTGCATATGTTGAACCATCTTTGCATCCCTAGGATCAATCCCACTTGGTGATGATTAGTGATCTTTTTAATTGTTGTTGAATTTGGTTTGCTAATATTTTGTTGAGGATTTTTGCATCAATATTCATCAGAAATATTGGCCTGTAGTTTCCTTTATATATATATATATCTTTGTCTGGTTTTGGTATCAGGGTAATACTGGTCTTGTAGATGTGTTTGAAAGTATTCCCTCCTCCTCTATTTTTCAGAATAGTTTGAGTAGGATTGATATTAGTTCTTCAAATGTTTGGTAAAATTCAGCAGTGATGCCATTGGGTTGTGGGCTTTCCTTTGCACATTTTATTATGGCTTCAATTTCATTACTTGTCTTGGTCTGTTCAGGTTTTAGATTTCCTCATGATTCAATCTTGGTACATTGTATGTGTGTAGGCATTTATCCATTTCTTCTGGATTTTCCTTATTGGCATACAGTTGCTTATAGGAGCTGCTAATGATCCTTTGAATTTCTGTGGTATTGGTTGTAATTTCTCCTTTATCATTTCTGAATTTATTTATTTGGGTCTTCTCTCTTTTTTTAATAGTCTGGCTCAAGGTATGTCTCTTTTATTTATCTTTTTAACCAAATCAACTTTTCATTTCATTGATCTTTTGAATTGTTTTTTAATTTCAGTTTCATTTATTTCTGCTCTGATCTTTATCTTTCATTTCAGTTTTATTTATTTCCCCTCTAATCTTCATTATTTCTTTTCTTCTACTAACTTTCAATTTGGTTTGCTCTCTTGATTTTATGGTGTTTTAGGATGTATTGTTAAGTTGTTCATTTGAAATTTTTTGGCTTTCTTGATATAGTTGTGTATAGCTATAAACTTTCCTCTTAGTACTGCTTTCCCTGTATCCCATAAATTTTGGTATGTTATATTTCCATTATCATTTGTTTCAAAAATGTTTTAATTTACTTTTTAATTTTTTTATTGACCCACTGGTCGTTTAGGAGCATACTATTTAATTTCCATGTGTTTGGATAGTTAATACAATTTCTCTTGATATTGATTTTTAGTTTTATTCTGTTGTAGCCAGAGAAGATACTTGATATAATTTCTTTTTTATTTTTTAAGACTTTTTTATGACCTAACATATAGTGTATCTTTGAGAATAATCCATGTGCTGAATAAAAAATTTATATCCTGAAGCCATTGAATAAATTGTTCTGTAGATGTCGACTAGGTCCACTTGTTCTATAGTGCAGCTGAAGTCTAATGCTTTTTTGTTGATTTTCCATGTAGATGATCTGTCCAGTGCTGAAAGTGGGGTGTTAAAGTCTCCAGCTACTATTGTATTAGGGTGTCTCTTTAGCTCTAATAATATTTGTTTTATATATCTGGGTCCTCCAGTGTCATGTTAAAGGGGTCAGTTCAGCAAGAGGATAAAACAATTATAAATATACAATATATATATAAATTTTGGTATGTTGTGTTTCCATTATCATTTGTTTCAGAAAATGTTTTAATTTCTTTCTTAATTTTTTCATTGACCCACTGGTCAGTCAGGAACATACTTGCTGAACTGACTCCTTTATCATGATATAATGACCTTATTGGCCTCTTTTTATAGCTTTTGTCTTGAAATCTATTTTCTCTGATAAAGATAGCTACTTCTGCTCTGCTTTGGTTTTGACTGCATAGGATATGTTTTCCATCATTGTTTTTAGTCCTTTTTTTCATCCTTTTTTTTCAGTGTTTATAGGCAACAGATCATTGGGTTTTGTTTTTCTATCCATTCAGCCACTCTGTATTTTTTTATTGGAGCATTTAGTTCATTTACATTCAATGTTCTTATTTATAAGTAAAGACCTAATCCTACCATTTTATTATTTGTTTTCTGGTTGTCTTGTGGACGTCTTTCTTTCCTTTCTTCTTGTCTTCCTTTTAGTGAAGGTAGTATTCTCTGGGAATATGTTTTAATTTCTTGCTTTCGTGTGCATTTGTGTATCTGTTGTTTTTTTTTTAGGTTACCATGAGCCTTGCAAATAATATCTTATAACCCATCATTTTAAATGGATAACAACTAAACACTGACTGCATAAACAAACAAGCAAAGAGAAAACTAATGAAACACTACACTTTAACTTCATACACCTACTTTTGAACTTTTTGTTGTTTCTATTCATATCCTATTGCACTGCCTATGTCTTGAAAAGTTGTTGTAGCAATTATTTTGATCTTTTCATATTTTAATCTTTTTTTGTTGTTGTTGGAGTCTCACTCTCTCATGCAGGCTGGAGTGCAGTGGCACAATCTCCGCTCACTGCAACTTCCACTTCCCTGGTTCAAGAGATTTTCCTGCCTCATCCTCCTGAGTAGCCAGGATTACAAGTATGCACCACCATGCCCAGATAATTTTTGTATTTTTTGCAGAGACAAGGTTTCACCATGTTGGTCAGGCTCATCTCACGCTCCTGACCTCATGATCCACCCTCCTTGGACTCCCAAAGTGATGGGTATATTTTAGTCTTTCTACTCTAGAGATCAGTAGTTTATGAACCACAATTGCAGTTATAATATTTTGTGTTTTTCTGTGTAACAGTGAGTTTCATACCTTCAGATGATTTCTTATTGCTCATTAATGTCTTTACTTTTTCAGATTAAGAAACTCCCTTTAGTATTTTTATTTATTTATTTATTTATTTATTTATTTATTTTAGGATAGGTCTGGTGTTGATGAAATCCCTCACTTTGTTGGTCTGGGAAAGTCTTTATTTTTTCCTTATATTTGAAGGATATTTTCACTGGATATATAACTCTAAGATAAAAGTAGGGTCTTTTTTTCCTTTAGCACTTTAAATAAGTCATGTCTTTGTCTCCTGGCCTGTTAGGTTTCCACTAAAATGTCTGCTGCCACATGAATTGAAGTTCCACATATGTTATTTGTTTCTTTTCCCTTGCTTTCAGGATTCTTTCTTTAGCCTTATCTTTGGGAATTTAATTATTAAATGTCTTCTTTGGGTTAAATCTGCTTGGTGTTATATAACCTTCTCGTACTTGACTTTTGATGTCTTTCTTTTAGGTTTGGGAAGTTCTCAGTTATTATCGTTTTCAATAAATTTTCTACTTCTATCTCTTTTTCTACCTTCTCTTTAAGGCTAATAACTTAGATTTGCCCTTCTGAGGCTACCTGGTAAATCTTGTAGATAGAGTCGTAGATCTTCATTTTTTTAAATAATTTTTTTCTTTTGTCTTCTGTGAATTTTCAAATAGCCTGTCTTTAAGCTCACTATTTCTTCTTCTGCTTAATTAATCCTGCTATTAAAAGACTCTGATGCATTCTTTATTATGTCAGTTGCATTTTTCAACTCCAGAATTTCTGCTTGTTTTTTTAGCTATTCAATCTCTTTGTTAAATTTATATGATAGGATTCTTAATTCTTTTTCTGTGTTATCTTGAATTTCGTTGAGTTTTCTCAAAACAACTATTTTGAATTCAGTTGGAAAGGTCATATATCTCTGTCTCTCCAGGATTGGTCCTTGCTGCCTTATTTAGTTCATTTGGTGAGGTCAGATTTTCCTGGAAGGTGTTGATGCTTGTGGAAATTTATGTTTCTCAGCATTCAAGAGTTAAATATTTATTGTAGTCTTCACAGTCTGGACCTGTTTGTATCCATCCTTCTTGGGAAATCTTTCTCAGTATTAGTATTCAAAGGAACTTAGGTGTTATAATCTATGTTTTTAGTCTCTGCAGCCATGTCTGCACCAGGTAGCATCCAGAACCCAGTAATGCTGTGGTTCTTGCAGACTCATGGAAGTACTACCTCAGTGGTCTTGGATAAGATCCAGAAGAATTCTCTAGATTACCAATCAGAGACTCTTGTTCTCTTCTCTTACTTTCTCCCAAACAAATGGAGTATGTTTCTGCATGCTGAGCTTCCTGGAACTGGGGGAGGGATGACACAAGCACCCTAGTGGCCACAACCACTGGCACTGTGCTAGGTCAGATGAAAGCCAGCATAGTTCTGTGTCTTGCCCAAGGCCCACGGTCACCACTGCCTGGCTACCACCTACGTTTGCTCAAAGTCCAAGGGCTCTACATTCGGCAGGTAACAAAGCCAGCCAAGCTTATCTTCTTCCTTTCAGGACAGTGCATTCTCCCTGGCCCCAGCTAGGTCCAGAGATGCTGTCCAGGAGCCAGGACTTAGAGTCAAAAACCTCAGGAATATACCTGGTGCTCTACTCTACTGTGGCTGAGCTGGCACCCAAGCCACATGAAAAAGTCCTTCTGACATTTCTTTCCCCTTTCCATAAGCAAAGGAATCACTACCTATGGCTACCACTGCCCCAGGCCTATGGTCAGTACTTCCTAGCTACCACCAGTGTTCATTCAAGGCCCAAGTGTTCTTCAGCCAGCTTCTGGTGATTGCTGCCAGGCCTAGGACCCTCCCTTCAGGAAAGTGGGCTTCCCTATCACCTAGAACAGGTCTGGAAATGCTGTCTAAGAACCAAGGCCTGGAATCAGGAACTGCAAGAGCCTGCTTGGTCCTCTACCCTACTGTGGCTGAGCTGGTACCTAAGGTGGAAGAGAAAGTCCTCCTTACTCTTCTCTTTCCTTTTCCCAAACAGAAGGAGTCTTTCCTTGTAGCCATCAAAGCTGGGAATATGCTGGATCTCACCTGAAGCCAGCACATCTCTGAGTCCTACCCAAGGCCCACAGCAAATACTGCCCGGGTGTCACTTGCTGTCTAGTTCTTTAAGATTTTAAGTGAGTCTTAGCTTGTAGTTGAGTTTTGCTTTTTTCTTATCCATTCAGTCACTCTGTTTTTCGATTGACAAATATAATCCACATAGATTGAAAGTACTGATAAGTCGAGATTTACAATTGCCATTTTGTTTAATGTTTTCTGGCTGTTTTGAAGATTCTTTGTTTCTCTTTCCTCTTGCTGTCTTCCTTTGTGATTTGATAATTTTCTTTAATGCTATGCTTGGATTCTCTTTATCTTTTTTGTATCTACTATAAGATTGAGTGGTGTTTGTTTGGTGACCATGAAACTTAAATAAAACATTTTGTAGGATATAACCATCGATTTTAGGTAGATAACTGCTTATCTTTGATGACGTACTAAGAATCCACACTTTTGCTACCCCAAACTTTGCATTCTATGTTTTTGATGTCATAATTTACATCTTTTTATATTGTCTATCTATTAACAGATTATTGAATTTATAGTTATTTTTAATAACTTTGTCTTTTAATCATTACACTAGAGTTAGAATTTACACAGCACCATTATAGTACTAAAATATTCTGAATTTGACTGTATACTAATCTTTGTGAGTTTTATACTTTCATATGTTTTTATGTTACTAATAAGTGCCCTGGAATAAGCTTGAAGGACTCCCTCTAGCATTTCTTGTAAGGCATGTCTAATGGTGATGAACTCCCTCCAGGTGATGTCCGTCATTTCTGAAGGACATCTTTGCCAGGTAAAGTATTTTTTCCAACATGTTGAATATATTATTCCACTCTCTCCTCACCTGTGAGAAGAGATAGACTTATGAGAGTTTCCCCTGTATGTAAGTAGCCTCTTTTGTTTCTTTGAAAATTCTCTCTTTGTCTTTGATTTTAGACAGTTTGATTTTATTGTATCTTGGTAAAGTCTTCTTCAGGTTGAAATCATTTGGAAATCTTTGAGCTTCATGTACTTAATTGTTCATATGTTTCCCCAGATTTGGGACATTTTCAGCCACTATTTCGTTAAATAAGATTTCTGCTTCTTTCTCTCTTTCTACTGAAAATTTCAATATTCAAAACCTAGTTATCTTGATGGCGTCCTATAGCCTTTCTTTATTCCTTCTCATTCTTTTTTTTTTCTTTTTTGTCTTATGTATTTATAATTCCAAATGGTCTGTATTTGAGTTCACTGATTCAACTGCTTGATTAAGTCTACCGTTGATATTCTCTATTGCACTTTTCATTCATTTATGGTATTCTTTATCTACAGAATTTCTGTTTGGCTTGTTTTGATGATTTCTATTTTTTAATTGAATTCCTTGTTTTGTTCATGTATTGCTTTTCTGATTTTGTTAAATTGTCTATCTGCGTTTTTTGGAGCTTACTTAGTTTCTTAAACAATTATTTTGAATTCTTTACCAGAAAATTGGTAGATCTCCGTTTCTTTGGAGTTTGTTGTGAGAATATTTGGGGTTTTCTTTGGGGGTGTCACATTCCCTTGATTTTTATGATTCTTGAGGTCTTGCATTGCTGTCTTTGCATCTGAGGAAACAACAACCTCCTTAAGTCTTTTCTGACTAACTTTGGAAGAAAAAAAAATGCCTCCATCAGTCATCCCAGCTAAAAATTCTTAGATTGTCTCAGATCTTTTCTATGTTTTTGCCTGTTCTACACCTATTTCTTCCTCTTTGTTGGGGGTAATGGGGGAATTCTTAAGACTGTATGCCTTCTTCCAATTTCAAAAATCCAGGCTGGATGCTGAGGGCTCCCCATTTGTTTTCTCTAGGGCAGTGCTCTGAATCCTCAAGCTTTTAGACCTTGTTACAATTCAGTAGAGTCAAGTCATTTGTGTGAGATGCTTGCTTTTCCCATCCTTAGGGATGTGCTCTGGATGCTGTCCTGGGAGAAGAGTGAGACACATGGAGTTTTTGGGGTGTCCCTGTGTGGGTCTTGAGATAAAATTCATGGGCCAGCTTCCTGGAAGAATTCACAAAGGGGTTAGCAGGGTCTTTGGCCTCTCTTCTCTGCCCTCATCCTCTCTCAGTCTTTCAACTTAGTAATCTGGTTGAGGTAATAAAAATGTCTACCTTTTAGGAAATATCCTGCATGGCTAGAGGAAGAAGGTACTCCCTTTCTATGCTCTTACTTTCCCCCATAAGAGAAATTGCAGACTAAGGGCACTCTCTTGGCACTGAGCTGTGCTGCCTTGGAGGAAGGGTAACAGATAAAGTGAAACGGTTTTATTAACTCTCTTCAATGCATCAACTTTTTGATACTTTGCTCCAAGGTACACCAGAACTTTTCCAGACTTGAGGACTCCTACAAAGATACTTTTTTAGATAAGCTGTACTCAAAATTGCTGCATCTATGGGGGAGAAGGAAGTGGTGGTAGAAAGCTCCCATTCCACCACCTTGCTTACATAGCTCCCATCATCTTTATTAATGTTACCAAACATTATTACCTCATCAAATACTTACTAAGTTCTCATTCTGAGACCTTCTCGATGTGAAACAGTAAATCTGCCCAAAAGGCTAGATTGAGGCCAAACCACAGGACCAAACTAAATCTTTAACTCTCCAGCTTTACTCTCAATTTACATTTATTTCTGCAATTATAGTTTTTCAACCGGATCAGTCATTTATTTAATTTTGTTGACATAATTTCTCTTGAAACTTATAGGCTGATTTTTCTAGCACTTTAACTAGCAAATAATGGTAAGTTTAAGAACACTACATGTATTCATATGTTTCATTTGCCTTACAAAAACCCAACTAAGCCACACAATTCTTAAGTAACAGAGAATTCCACATTAGTGTATGCAAAACTAAAAATGTATTTTATATATATATATATATATATATATATATATATAAAATTGCATTTTAGGTTCTGGGGTACATGTAAAGAACGTGCAGGATTGTCACATATATGACAATATTGTTGCCTCCATCCCCATCACCTATATCTGACATTTCTCCCCATGTTATCCCTCCCAACTCCCTACCCCCCACTGTCCCTCCCCTAGTCACCCCTGAATAGACCTCAGTGTGTGATGCTCCCCTCCGTATGTCCATATGTTCTCATTGTTCAATGCCTGCCTATGAGTGAGAACAAGCTGTGCTTGATTCTCTGTTGCTGTGTCAGCTTGGTGAGAATGATGGTTTCCAGTTTCATCAATGTCCCTACAAAGGACACGAACTCATCATTTTTTATGGCTGCATAGTACTCCATGGTGTATATGTGCCACATTTTCCCGGTCCAGTCTATCATTGATGGGCATTTGGGTTGGTTCCAAGTCTTTGCTATTGTAAACAGTGCTGCAATGAACATACGTGTGCATGTGTCTTTATAGAATGATTTATAATCCTTTGGATATATACCCAGTAATGGGACTGCTGGGTCAAATGGAATTTCTATTTCTAGGTCCTTGAGGAATTGCCACACTGTCTTCCACAATGGTTGAACTAATTTACACTCCCACCAACAGTGTAAAAGTGTTCCTATTTCTCCACATCCTCTCCAGCATCTGTTGTC
>CAUYLG010062481.1:0-12837 GCA_963573385.1 Cacajao melanocephalus | reverse complement strand
TCAAAAGGATGCTGGGAAGACCAAGGACAGTCTCAGTGCCTGTACTGGATGTTTAGAGGGGTTAGGCACTCTGTAGAGAGCGCCTGACAACCGTGTGCGGAAGGCAGAGTCAGGCTGGAGTGCACTGGCGCCATCTCAGCTTGCTGTGACCTCCACCTCCTGGGTTCAAGCAGTCAGTTCTGCCTCAGCCTTCCGAGTAGCTGGGACTGCAGGTGCCCACCGCCACCCTGCCCAGCTGATTTTTGTATTTTTAGTAGAGATAGATAGAGTTTTGCCATGTTGGCCAGCCTGGTCTCGAACTCAGGACCTCAGGTGTTCGAGGCCTGTGTTGACCTCCTAAAGTGCTGGGATTACAGGCGAGAGCTACTATGCCTGGCCTATACACAGCACTTTCAACCACCATCTCTAAGGAGATATAAAGTGCCTCCAGCTTCAAGAAAGGGTTCCTGTGAGTCTATAGTAAATCCACTGAAACCAGTAAAGTTCTGTTAAATACAGGGGCTGAGATCCTAATTTCCATATAGAGACAAGAGACTTAGTCCCTTCCATAAATCTGCAAAGAGATCACATATTCAAATAGGACTAGATCCGTGAGCACATGCACAAAGTTGTTATCTATATGAAATCAGAATCCCAGGCCTTTACCACAGGTTTAGTGTAAGGTCTGGGTTTATGCTAAAAGTGTTTTATACTGTAAGAACCAAAAGTCAAGAAAATAAAATCAATCCTGGCACCACAGCCTAAACAAATACAAAAATTGCCCTTTAGGGAGACTTTGAAATAGGGTCCCATAGGATTATCATAGAAGGAAAGATAAAGCCTACATACATGCCATCTACAGGAGGAAAAGACAGCAGGTACAAGTAGAATTCTTTAAGAAGTACAAATAATTAAAACAGATATGAAAATAAGGAAAATACTATGAAAGATTAGACATTTGAAAACCAATAAATGAGAAATAATAGTTCCCAATGCATTTTACACAAAGTTGAAGAGAATTTGTGAAGTGGAATGCTGAACAAGTGAATCTTGTTAGGAGGTCCAGAAGGAAAGGGAGATCGTGGGAACAGACAAGTCACCTTTATGACTATTTTTTATACACCCATGCATCTAATCCATCAACAGTTTCTACCATCACTAGCTACAAAATATGTTTCAAATCTCTTCACCTGTCTTCATCTCCACTGCTACCACTGTAGTTCCCACCACCACCTTGCCTCTCCTAGACTACTGTCTTCTTAGTGGTCTTCCTACTTGCCAAATCCTTCAGTATCTTCCTGTCATCTTCAGACCAAATCATAATTCCTTACTATAAGCCCTACAAGTCGTGGCCCCTGCCTATCCCTCTGACTTTGTCTCTTGTCATTTCCCACTATGTTTACCTCCAGTCGTCAGTAAGTCTTCCTTGCTATGCTTCAACTAAAAACCACGTGTTTCCAGCTTAGTTTTGGTTCTGGTACAGCTGGGTAAATGGTATCATGGGAGAGATGGTGAAGACTAAAAGAGTAAATTGGGGGTGGATGGAGATGGAAAGTAGGAAGTCAAGAATTCTGTTTTGTTGTTAAATTTGAGGTGCCTGTTAGATGTATCAAAGTCAGGATATAGAGTAGGCAGGCAGATGCAGGAGTCTGGAAAGGTCAAGACTAGAGCTATGAATTTAGAAGACAGTATTTTCAGGCATGGGACCGCATGAGAGCTCCTGGGGTTTACTTATATAATGGAGTACTACAGAGCAGTAAGAAGTCAGTGAGTAATAAAACATTGTTGTTGAATCTCAAAACAGCAGTGAGTTTTTTAAAAGTATACTTTTGAGTCCATTTAGATGAAGATCAAAAACAAAACATTGTTTATGGATATAGAAAAACACAATCACATATATGGTTATTTCACATTTAAGAATAAAAAATAGTCATATGTACATTTACTGATTGTTTCCTACTATGTACTAGACACAGTGGGAGAAGCTCAAAGACCAGTGAAGGAGGATACGACAGCCAACAGTTGGCATTGTTACATTAATTTTAGAAAAAGTAGCCTTTAGGCAGAAAGTATTACTTGGAGTAAATAGGGTATCTTCTAAAGATGACATATTCAGGCCTAGATGTGGTGGCTCAAACCTGTAATTTCCAGCACTTTGGGAGGCCAAGGCAAGTTGATCACCTGAGGTCAGGGGTTTGAGACCTGCCTGGCCAACATGGTGAAACCCCATCTCTACTAAAAATACAAAAAAAATTAGGCATGGTGGTGCACACCTGTAGTCTCAGCCACTTGAGAGGCTGAGACAGTAGAATCTCTTGAACCAGGAAGGTAGAGGTTGCAGTGAGCCAAGATCACGCCACTGCACTCCAGCCTGGGTGACACAGTGAGACTTGGTCTCGAAAACAACAAAAACATACATCCAAAAATTAAATAAATAACAGATTCGGTTAACCAGGAGAATAGAGCAATTCTAAATTGATATACACTTCAAAAACATGAGGCAAACATGGACAAAACTACAAAAAGAAATGGAGAAGTCCAAGGTTATAGTGAGATTTTAACACCTCTCTCAATAAAACAAGTGGACCAGAAGAAAACATGCAGTAAGTTATAGACAATTTTAGTAGTACAGTGAACAAGTGTGATTTAATTGACTTATATCTATACTCATATATATGTGGGTATAGAGAGAGAGAAAGAGAGATACTTTTTTGAGGCAGAGTTTCGCCCTTGTTGCCCAGGCTAGAGTGCAATGGCGCAATCTTGGCTCACTGCAACCTTGGCCTCCCGGTTCCAGCAATTCTGCTTCAGCCTCCAAAGTAGCTAAGATTATAGGCATGCGCCACCACGCCTGGCTAATTTTTTGTATTTAGTAGAGACAGGGTTTTACCATGTTGGTCAGGCTGGTCTCAAACTCCTGACCTCAGGTGATCCGCCCACCTCAGCCTCCCAAAGTGCTGTGATTACAGGTGTGAGCCACTGTGCCCAGTGGAGAGATACATAACAACTTCAGGATACATTCTACATTCTTTAGAAGCTCATTTGGAACATGGGCTGAAGGTGACCATTACGCTGAGCCATAACTTCTGGCAGATTTCAAGAAATTGAAATCATACATACTGTCCTCTTTCTCCGCTCCTATTCGACAATATATCTGAGATCCTAGCCAGCACAGTAACAGTAAAAATATGAAGGCAGTACAGATTAGAAAGAATGAAAGCTTTCTTTACTCACAAGCAACATGAATGTGGAAAATCTCCAAAAAGCTCCTAGAATTAAGTGATTTAGGAAGCAACAAAATCCAGGAAATAGATACAAGTTTTATAAACTATAAAAGATTTGCTGAAAACTATAAAACAGACCAATCAAAAAGACCTTCAAAGATAGATGTACCATGTTCATGGTACACTTAGAAGTGCTTAAAGTAATTTTATTTGTTTACTTAAAAAATTGAGATGAAGAAAAACTCTACTAACAAAAATCAAAAGAAAGCTGGGGTAGCTCAAAGAATTCATAAGAAAATTATTAATGATAAAGGGGTATTATATAATAATAAAGGGACCAATTCTCCATGAAAACAAGTTTTAATGTGTACACACCTAACAATAGAGCATCCAAATAGGTGAGGTAAAAACTGACAGAACTGCAAGGAGAAATAGACAAATCTGCTATTACAGTTAGAGGCTTCACACATCTCTCTCAATAATTGACAAATCCAACAATAGTCAACAGAAGACTAAACATACTTCTCAAGCTGACATGGAGCACTGACCAAGGTAGACCATATTCTGGGCCATCACACCGCAACAAACTTAAGTACGCTGTTAGACTACAATGGGATTAAACTACAAATCAACTAACAAAGATAGCTGGATCATCTCCAAATATTTGGGGATTTAACCCATGGGTCAAAGAAGAAATCTCAAGAGAAATTAAAAATATTTTGAAGACAGTGAAAATACAACTTGATGGGATGCAATAAAAGCTCTTGAGAGAAATTTGTAGCAATGAATGCAGTTACTAATGAAGACACATCTAAAACCTAAGCTTCCACTTTAGGACATTACAGAAAAAAAGAGTAATATAAAACTAATGCAAAAAGAGAAAAATAAACATAAGAGCAAAAAAAATCAATGACATTGAAAATAGGAAAAAGAAAGATTCAATGAAACCAAAAGCTAGTTCTTTGAAAGCATCAGTAAACAATAAATCTCTAACCAGGCTAACAAAAAAGAGAGAGAAGACATTGCTCATATCAGAGAGGCCATCCCTACTGAGAACATGGGCACTAAAAAGGTAAGAAAGGGATATGTGACCACAAGTTTGATAACAGATGAGTGTCTTGAAAAGCATAATCTACCAAAATTCCCACAAAGAGAAATAGATAATCTGAACAGGCCTCTATCTACTAAAGAAATTGAATCAATAATTTTCCAAAATAGAAAGCTCCAGACCTAGATGTTTTTACTGTTGAATCCTACCAAACACCTAAAGAAGAAATTATAGCAATTCTCTACAGTCTCTTCCAGTAGATGCAGAAGAAAGTCTTCCCTGCTCATTGTATGAGGACAGCATTACAGAAGCATCTCCCTCACCACCAATCCATGGTTGCTTGCTCTTTTTTTTTTTTTTTGAGACGGAGGCTTGCTCTGTCACCCAAGCTGGAGTGCAGTGGCACAATCTTGGCTCACTGCAACCTCTGCCTCCCAGGTTCAAGCAACTCTCCTGCCTCAGCCTCCTGAGTAGCTGGGATTACAGGTGCGTGCCATATGCCTGGCTAATTTTTGTATTTTGTATTTTTAATTTTTATAGTAACAGGGTTTCACTATGTCAGGCCAGGCTGGTCTCAAACTCCTGACCTCAGGTGACCTGCCGCCTTGGCCTCCCAAAATGCTGGGATTACAGGCATGAGCCACTGCACCTGGCCTCCTCTTGTTAGTTACCTGTGGTCAGCTGTGGTCTGAAAGTATTAAATAGAAAATTGCAGAAATAAACAATTTGTAAGTTTAAGAACCATCCTGGGTAACATCATGAAATCTCATGCCATCCTGCTCCATTTTGCTGGGGTGTGAACAGTCCTTCTGTCTAGCATATTCACCCTGTACATACTACCACCCATGGTCACTGATGTTGTCTGCTCCTGACATCCAGTCTTCAACATCCTTACGGCTTGATGATTCAGGATCACATGAAGCAGATGATCCCCCTTAGTTATTAATATCATCAGGCTAACAGTGGCCTAATCACAATGTCCACATCATTCACCTCACTTTCCCCTTATGGCATAGGCATTTTATCACCACGTCATCACAAGAAGGGTGGGTATGGCAAAATAAGATTTAAAGGGAGACCACATTCACATAGCATTATAATATATAATTGTTCTATTTTATCAGTAGTTATTGTTAAGCTCTTACTGTATCTAATTAAATTTTAAACATTATCATAGGCATGTATGTGTAAGAGAAAACATAGTATATAGGGTTCAGTAATATGTGGTTTCAGGCATCCCCTGGAGGTCTTCAAACGTATCCACCAGCAATAAGAGGGGGGTCTGCTGTGGACTACTGTACTCTAGTACAAAACCAGATAAAGACATTACAAGAAAGAAAAACTATGGACCAATATCTCTCATGAACATAAATGTAAAAATCCTCACTGTAGAACTTCTAGAAGATAACATACAAGAAAATCTAGATGACTGAGGATTTAGTGATGACTTTTTAGGTAGAACACCAAAGACCATCTATGAAAGAAAAAACCTGTTAAGTGAAAGATGCTAGGCTGGGAGCAGTGGCTCACACCTGTAATCCCAGCACTTTGAGAGGCCAAGGCAGGCAGATCATTGGAAGTCAGGAATTCAAGACCAACTGGGCCAATATGGCAAAACCCCATCTCTACAAAAAATAAAAAAATTAGCCAAGCATGGTGGTGCATGCCTGTAGTCCCAGCTACTCGGGGTCTGAGGCAGGAGAATCCCTTGAGCCTGAGCAGCAGAGGTTGCAGTGAACCAAGATCGCACCACTACACTCCAGCCTGGGTGACAGAGCAAGACTTCATCCCTCCGCAAAAAAAAAGAAAAGCTGTCAATAGAATGAGAAGACAAGCCACAAACTGGGGAAAATATCTGTAAAATACATAAATGACTTGTATCCAAATTTTATAAAATAAAACCCTCTTAAAACCCAACTAAAGAAAACTATTAACCCAATTTAAAAACTGGCAGCAGGTCTGAACAGACACCTCACCCAATAAGATACACAGATGGCAAATAAGCATGTGAAAAGAGGCTGTATGTCATATATCATTAAGGAATTGCAAATTAAAACCAGCAGCTATCACTAAATACTTCTTAGAACAGGGAAAATGCAAAACACAACACCAAATGCTGAAAAGGATACAGAGCAACAGGAGCCCATTGCTGGTAGAAATGCAAAATGGTAGAGCCATTTGGAAGAGTTTGGCAGTTCCTTACAAAGCAATACAAAGTCTTAACATACAATCAAGCACCCATACTCATAGATATTTACCCAAATGAATTGAAAACTTAGGTCCACACAAAATCCTGCACATGGATATTTACTTTGTCAGACCAGAAGAACTTGAGCACATGGATATTTATAGCAGCTTTATTCGTAATTGCCCCAAACAGGAAGCAACCAAGATGTCCTTCAGTAGGTAAATGAATTTTTTTAAAGGTACATCCATATAATGGAATATTACACAGTGATTAAAAAGAAATGACCGAGGAATCTAGGAAAACCCATGGAAGAACCCTACATGCATGTGCTGAGTGAAAGCAGCCAGTTTTAAAGACTGCATACTGTGTGATTCCAACTATATGACATTTTGGAAAGGGCTGAAACTATAGTGACAGCCAAAAGTCCACGGGTCCGGGGAAGAGAAAAGGGATGAACAGCTAGAACACATGGGGCTTTTAGGGCAGTTAAATTCTTCTGTGTGACACTATATAATGGTGGTTAAATTATGCATTTGTCAAAACTCAAAAATGTACAGCACAAAGTGAACCCTAATGTAAACTATGGATGTTAGTTAATAATAATGTATCCATACGAAATAATTGCTGATACTTAAAAATGTACCACATTGGCCAGGCAAGGTGGCTCATACCTGTAATCCCAGCACTTTGGGAGGCTAAGGCGGGCAGATCACGAGGTCAGGAGTTCAAGCCCAGCCTGACCAACATAGTGAAGCCCCGTCTCTACTAAAAATACAAAAATTAGCCAGTCATGATGGCGCACACCTGTAATCCCAGCTACTCAGGAGGCTCAAGCAGGAAAATCGCTTGACCCGGAGGCGGAGGTTGCAGTGAGCCAAGATCGCACCACTTCAGTCTGGGCAACAGAGTGAGACTCTGTCTCAAAAATTAATAAATAAGTAAATAAAGTACCACATTAGCTGTTACTTTTCCAAGCATAGCTGCATTAAAAAAAAAAAAAAAAGTACCACACTAACGCAAGAAGATGTTAATAGGAAAAACTGGGGGAAAGATATTGAGAGGCTCTGGGGAACTCTGTACTATCTGATCAATTTTCTGTACCATCTGAGCAATTGTAAACTGCTCTGTAAAATAAGAATAGCCACATGGGCGAGGCGCAGTGGCTCACACCTGTAATCTCAGCACTTCAGGAGGTTGAGGCAGGTGGATCTCTTGAGGCCAGGAGTGCGAGACCAGCCTGGCCAACTTAGCGAAGCCCTGTCTCTACTAAAAATAGAAAAAATTAACTGGGTGTTGTGGCACAGACCTGTAATCCCAGCTACTGGGAGGCTGAGGTGGGAGAATCACTTAAACCCGCGAGGTGAGGTTGCAGTGAGCCAAAATCACGCCATTGAGACTCTGTCTCAAAAAAAAAAAAAAAGCCACATGATAAAAAACAATCCAATCAGAAAATAGATACAGAGACGTTTCACTGAAGAGGATATAAAAATGGCAGATATGCACATGAAAAATGTTCCACATTATTAGCCAGTAGGGAAATGAAAGTGAAAACCACAATGGCATATTACTACACACCTATCAGAATGACCAAAATAAAAAGTAACAATACCAAATCATGAGGATTCAGAGAAACTGCATCACTTATATATTTTGGTGGGTATGTGAAATGGTACATTTGCTCTAGAAAAGTTTTCATACTTTCTTAAACTTCAGACTACTATATGAACCTGCAGTTGCCCTCCTGGGCATTTATCCCGGAAAAAAATGAAGAGATGTTCACTTAACCACCTGTACATGACAGTTTATAGCAGCTTTATTTAGTAGTCCAAAACTAGAAACAATCCGGAAGTCCTTCAACGAGTAAATTGTTAAACAAACTGGTGCGTCATACCACAGACTATTTGGCAATAAAAAAGGGACAAACTATTGATACATACAACTGGGTTGAATCTCCAGATAATGATGCTGAAAAATGAAAGCCCCAAAGGTTATATATTGCTATTTCCATTTATATAATATCCTTGAAATAAGGAAATTATGGAACTGGAGAACACATTAGTGGTTGCCAGGGGTAAAGGAGTGTGGAATGGGAGGGAAGTGGGTGTGACTATAAAAGGGAAACTGGGGTGTTGGTTGTGGTGATGAAATGCTCTGGATCTTTACTGTATCCATGTTAATATTCTGCTTGCGATATTGTAATACAGTTTTGCGAGATTTTAGAAGGAAACTTGATAAAGAATACATGGGATCGCTCTTATTTCTTACAGCTATATTTCAAAATTAGTTTAATGTTTAATGTTATTTCAAAATTAATATTTAATCAGACTATAATGCAGAAGTGGGGCCCACAGATCTTGGATGTTAAATAAGGCTGTATAGGCCAGGTGTGGTGGCTCACGCCTGTAATCCCAGCATTTTGGGAGGCCAAGGCAGGTGGATCACCTGAGGTCGGGAGTTCAAGACCAGCCTGACCAACATGGCAAAACCCTGTCTCTACTAAAAATACAAAAATTAGCTGGGCGTGGTGGCATCCACCTATAATCCCAGTTACTGGGGAGGCTGAGGCAGGAGAATTGCTTGAACCTGGGGAGTGGAGACTGCAGTGAGTTGAGATCACACCACTGCACTCCATCCTGGGTGAAAGAGCGAGACTCTGTCTCAAAAAAAAAAGGCTGTATAGGCGAATCAGCATAAGTACTGCGAGAGTCATTGACTTTCAGTGTTTGATGCTTACTGGTCAACAATCAACTGCAGAGATTAACTGATGAAATTTTTAATTTTATTTCTCTCCTCCACGCCTTCTCCCAGATTGTCTAAATCTTTTTCAGAAACTCCTCTGGGATGTTGGTAGGCTTAAGGAAGAACAGAAAGGAACCTGAAGGTGGGGACAGAAGAAAACCAGGAGCAGGGATATTGAAGTTTGGGTAATTGGGAAAACAAGTCAGCCTGGGTGGGCAGCTGGTGGCAGTGAGAAGCCAGAAAGGAAATCTGGTTATTCAGGAGTATAAAAAGTGAATTATATGGAAGTTGCTTGGAAGAAAATTCCATTGTGTCTAAGCATCTGCTTTTAACTTTCACAGGGCTCCTGTTTTCTTGTTTTAATGCTCCATTGAAACTTACAGACAAGTACATAGATCACAATGTACAACTCAATGAATATTCATAAAGTGAACACACTTTGTATATCCAACACCCAAATCAAGAAATGCACCAGCACTCTAGACACTGCCTTCAAGTCCCCTCGCAGTTACTCCTTTGCACATTTATATAAATGGAATCATACACTGTGTACTCTTCCTGTCTGGCTTATTTGGACCAACATCAAATGTGTGAGAACTTCCTGTAATGTTGCATGTTTGTTGCATCTCTTCACTCTCCCTGTTGGGTAGGGTTCCATCTGTGGATATGCTATAATGTATCCATTCTAATACTGCAGAGCACTTGGATGGCCTTCAGTTTGGGGCTATACAAATACTGCTGCTGTGATTATTCTTCTACATGTCTTTTGAACATACAAATTTTTGGTAGGCGTACACCAATGAGTGAAAAAGTAAGTCGCAGGATATAGGCAAATTCAGTTTTTATAAACGTTTTCCAAACCAGCTGTACCATGCTGTGGTTTGCATGTGTGCCCACAGAAATCCATGTGTTGGAAATGTAATCCCTAATGCAATAGTGTTGGGAGATGGGGCCTGAGAGGTGATGAGGTCATGAGGGCAGAGCCTTCATAAAGGGATGAGTGTTGTTATCTGGAGAGTGGCTTAGTCATTATGATAGTGGGTTGTTATAAAGCAAGTCTGGCCCTGGTGCCTTTCTCTCCGTCTCAAGTGCTCAGTTGCCCTTCTGCCACACTATGACACAGCAAGAAGGCCATGCTCTTGGATTTTCCTACCTCCAGAATGGTGAGAAATAAATTTCTTTATAAATTACCCAGTCTCTGGTATTCTGTTATAGCAACAGACAATGGACTAAACATACCACCTTCCATTTTTACCAGTACTTACTAGATCCTCCCTAACACATGGCATTTTGTGACTTTTAAATTTTAGTCATTCTAGTGGGGGGATGTACTAGAATTGCATTTTGGTTTTATTATTTATTTATTTTGAGACAGAGTTTTGCTCTTGTCACCCAGGCTGGAGTGCAATGGCATGATCTCGAATCACTGCAACCTCCACCTCCCAGGTTCAAGGGATTCTTGTGCCTCAGCCTCCCAAGTAGCTGGGATTACAGGCATGTGCCATTATGCCTGGCTAATAATTTTTCTGTTTTTCTTTTTTTTTGAGACAAAGTCTTGCTCTGTTGCCCAGGCTGGAGTGGAATGGCATGATCTTGGCTCACTGCAACTGCAACCTCCGCCTCCCGGGTTCAAGTGATTCTCCTGCCTCAGCTTCCCGAGTAGCTGGGATTACAGGCACCCGCCACCACACCTGGCTAATTTTTGTATTTTTAGTAGAGATGGGGATTCACCAGGCTGGCCAGGCTAGTCTCAAACTCCCGACCTCAGGCGATCCACCTGCGTTGGCTTCCCAAAGTGCTGAGATTACAGGCATGAGCACTGCACCTGGCCTTTTGTAGAGACAGGGTTTCACCACATTGGTCAGGCTGGTCTCGAACTCTTGACCTTGGGTGATCTGCCCGCCTCTGCCTCCCAAAGTGCTGGGATTTCAGGCGTGAGCCACTGTGCCTGCTGCACTTTGGTTTTAATGAGGAGTAATGAAATTGAGCAAAATGACCCTGTCTTTTAAGAAGAGACCAGGTGCACAACTCATCACCTTAGGGACTAAGACTTGCCAAGGGAGTTTTTCTTCCATTTACAAAGAAGTCATTTGGTTTAGGCCTGCACTGAAGGTGACAAGTTGGATGTTTCCCTTAGGCTTAACAGTTGAGGCCAGATGCAGTGGCTCGTGCCTGTAATTCCAGCACTCTGGGAGGCCAAGGAGGGTGGATGACCGGAGGTCAGGAGTTCGAGGCCAGCCTAGCCAACATGATGAAACTCCGTCTCTACTAAAAATATGAAAAGTAGCTGGGTGTGATGGTGGGTGCCTGTAGTCCCATGGGGACTCAGGAGGCTGGGGCAAAAGAATCGCTTGAACCCTGGAGGTGGTATTTCAGTGCATTGAGGTCACGCCACTGCACTCCAGCTTCCAGCCTGGGCAACAGAGCGAGCAACTCCATCTCACAAGAAGAAAAAAAGAAAAAGAAAACGTGGAGCCCAAACCAGCTTAACCAAAGGTTTGAGCAATAACAGCAAGGAAAATAGCATGACTTGGGCTGACCCTTGAGGGCCAGAATTAAATGTTGAGATGAGTGCCAACGAAGTTCTCTTTTATCTAAATACATACAATGCCCAAACCTACTGTGTAATGGGACAGAATTCAGATAAGTTTCAGTTATCTGTTCAGTAAACAGCAACACTCCAGCCTGTGGGGACCCACTTGGAACACCAGACTTGATATGAAGATTATTTTAAACTAAAGACATTTGAGATTCAACAGATGCAAAAATGAGCTTTTTCAGAGCTTCTTTTATCTGACTAAAGGCAGAAAGTTCTGAGAGTGAAGCTGCTGTAAATCCCCTCCCAGGGAGCTTTAGTGGGCAGAAAAGGGATGGAGACCACTGGCACCTGTGTAAACAAACATCCCCAGAAACGTTCATATCTCCTAAAACTCATTTCTCTTTCTGAAAGAAACCACTTGATCCTCCTACAGACACCCTTTTCCATGAGAGAACTTCTCTTTCCCTTATTGTTAGTTATATAAATCCCTATCTCTAATTATGGAGGAAACCATTTTTGTGCACTTCCATGTGCATATGCATAAACTTTGTCTTTTGTTTAGTTTTAGTTAATTAGCAGATCCCCAATCAAACCTAGCTGGTAGAGGAAAGTTTTTCCCCCTGACAATCCTTTGAATGGCAGCAGGACCTACCAATTTGGGCTCTCCTCACCCCATTACTTTCCTCACCCCGTTAATCAATACCCTTTGTAGAAGAACAGTTCTCGTTAAAAGATTTTTTAAATCATATATTTGATTTAAAATTTATGACTCCAGCGTGGGAGTGCTTATGTAAATACCGCTTCACATGAATGTGCCAAAGGTCTGGAGAAACATCACCATGCCAGCCGGGCGCAGTGGCTCACGCCTGTAATCCCAGCACTTAGGGAGGCCGAGGCAGGCGGATCACGAGGTCAAGAGATAAAGACTGTCCTGGCCAACATGGTGAAACCCCTTGCCTACTAAAAATAAAAAAAAATTATTTGGGCGTGGTGGTGTGCGCCTGTAGTCCCAGCTACTCGGGAGGCTGAGGCAGGAGAATTGCTTGAACCCGGGGGGTTGAGGTTGCAGTTAGCCGAGGTCACGCCACTGCACTCCAGCCCGGCGCCTAGTGACGGAGTG
>CAUYLG010062480.1:0-67361 GCA_963573385.1 Cacajao melanocephalus | reverse complement strand
GACTACATTCTAGCCTGAGCAATAGAACAAGAATCCCGTTCTCTCTCCCTCTTTCTCTTCCTCTTTCTTTCTCTCTTACATTCTTTTTTTTCTTTCTTTCACTCTTTCTTTCTTTCTTCTTTTCTCTCTTTTTCTTTCTTTTAAAAAAATTAAAAAAAAAAAGCAGCCCCATTCTCAGTAGGAAAATTGAGGCATTCCTGATGTTTATTTTTGTTTTTTTATCATTGTGCGGTTGTTTTTATCTGTGCAGTTGAAGGAGATGTAATAGCTTTCAGGGCTGTTTGAAAATATGCCTCACCTGTTGCTTACTGAGGGACATTTGCTCAATTTTTTGAATAATTCACACAGAGACATCAAGTGTGAGAGACTGACTCTCCCTCAGTAATCTGAGGGATGTTCTTATACAAGCTTAAGAAAGTGTTTATCTGCTTAAAATATCTGTATCTAAATATCCACATACTAGAGCGCTATGTGTAAGGTTTGCCTAAAAGCATCACCAGACCAGTTGCTTACTCATGGGGGATAGACATATTACAGAACTAGAAAGCAAATTAATATAAATAAAGACTGATTAGCCTTTGATGCTAAGAACCCTGCTAGGCATGTCATAGCATAAAGAAAAAGTGTCATTACAACAGTAGATGACTGCAAGACACCTTTCAGCAAAAACCGTTTGATTATAATTAGCGAAACAAGCATTTTGATAAGTGAAGAAACTGAAGCAGAGGAGTTAACCAAAAGATCTGAGCAATGTGATGCTGGTACAGTCTTATACAGCCCCGTTAGAACGGATATTGGGGAATTTTGCAAACAAATCAGCAGGTTGAAATTGACCGTAATGATAGAATTTCTACTGTGGAAATCAGTCAATGCTAAAAATTAGGGTATTTTTATTCTCTCAGAGAAGCTTTTGTTAAACATGTGCCAGCACATTGCTATAGCTAAGGTTATTCAACCAACTCAGAGTAAAGACAAGATTTGCTTGAGCAATTTAAATATACTTTTATAGGCTGGGTGCAGTGGCTTACGCCTGTAATACCAGCACTTTGGGAGGCCGAGGTGGGTGGATAACTTGAGGTTAGGAGTTTGAGACCAGACTAGCCTGATCAACATGGTGAAACCCCATCTCTACTAAAGGTACAAAAATTAGGTGGGTGTGGTGGCATATGCCTGTAATTCCAGCTACTTAGGAGGCTGAGGCAGGAGAATTATTGAATCCAGGAGTTGAAGGTTGTAGTGAACCCAGATCGTGCCACTGCACTCCAGCTCAGTGACAGAGAAAGACTGCGTTTCTATATATACACATAGAAACACACACATTTTTATCCTTTCATTTTTACTGGACTTCTAAATTTTAAAATCTCTTTCACATATATGTTTGTTATTGTGACTTCAGAGAAATAGATCTTTTAAGGAAAGATCTATTTCTTAAGTAGATATTATTTCACCCTGCTCCATTTCAGCAATGAGAACACTTAGCCACAAGTTCATGAAATGTTTTGCCCAAGGACACACAGCTTCATAATGGAAAAAATGAAATAGACGCCAATTCTGCCCAGGACATTGGACCTTTGACAAAAAAGAAAAACTATTAAGCAGGGACAGAAAGTAAACAATGTGGCCAACGCAATTGTGATTCTGATTTTCCCGTCTGCTTTGTCAGCTGGTTTCTGACTTCTTAGTTTACAAATTATATTCAGGAGATACTCAGGCCCAGCGGAACAGAGAGTAGCTTTATATTCCTGAATAGCTCCAACTTATTGTTATGTCATAGCAGAGGCTGAGACTGGGCTGTGCTTTAATCCTACTTATTTGACAGCATCTAGGTAATTAACTTTGGGACCATGTTCATAGCTATACTCCATGGCACCAGACCAATATTCCAGGTTGTTTCAGTTAGGGCTTGCTCAGTTGCAACTGGCAAAATGTGACCCAAAGTGACCTGAACAAAGCAAGCTCATGTTACTGCAAAGTCCAAGGGTAAGTAATCAGGCAAAGGTGTGCCAAGGAGTTCAAACAGCTTATTAGGACTCTGTCTTACTCTTCACATTTCCTGACCCTAAAGTCTACCTTTGTGTGTTAAGATGATTCCCCAAATCTGCAGACTTACAACCGAAGCTCTCTATTTCAATTTTGGCAAGATAAGGGGTTATTTCTTCACAATCTTTCCATAGGCTTTGAAAGGAATTTAGCTATATGGGTGCTGAGTGCATCAGTGACGATCCCCAACCCATTCACTGTGGTCAGCAGGGTGTGATCTCTGGCCTAGATGGAGTCCAGTGTTGATTTCTGGAGTCAAAGGTAGAACCAATTCCACAAAAGCATACTTGTTGAATGTATGAATAAAAGAATGAACAAAGGATTATAGCAACCAAATGACCATCACCTTTTTACTCTTGATAACACAATTTTTTTTTGAGATAGGCTCTCACTCTTTCTCACTCTTTTGCCCAGTCTGGAGTGAAGTGACAGGATCACAGCTCACTAAAGCCTCACCCTCTCAGGCTCAAGCAATCTGCAATCCTTCTGCTTCAGCTTCCGGAGTAGCTGGGACCACACGCCACCAGGCCTGGCTAAGTTTTTTGTTTTTTGTGTTCTTTTTTTTTGGGTAGAGATGGTGTCTCACCATGTTGCCCAGGCTAGTTTTGAACTCCTGGGCCCAAGCCATCCTCCTGCCTCGGCCTCCCAGAGTACTTGGGATTACAGGCATGAGCCAACACACCTGGCCACGTAACACTACTTTTAAAACTGCAAGACTAGGTTGTTTCTTTCTCTTCTTTTACTGATGAAACTTACACAAACACTCTTATTACTCAAAAGACAAAGCACGTTACAGATAGACTCATGAGTGAACTCAAAGGAAGGCTCCAACATCCTCCATCGATCCCAAGTCATGTCTAAATTCTTCCGTCAGAATTACTGCTCTGTGTAACAAGAGACAGGTGAGCTTTTTTCAATGTCCTGAAATCTAGCTAAGGCCCAAGGCCAAATCCAAAAGGTATCAAATACCCTCACGTTATAAAGAAAACTGACAAAAGTTACTAAGAGCTTGGGATCAGGCATTTTCCCTCAATGACTTATTAGATGTTGGTTGAGCCTGCTCTCCCAGCAGCACCCCTGCACCTTCACCACCTTTGCATTGCCATTGTGAATTACTGAAATACCTCTCTTAATGTTTATTTCTAAGTCCATATGCATTGAGTCTGTTACAACCACATTCTAGCTCCTGCTGTGATCACACCCCACATGGCTCTAGCCCTGACCTTCAATCTACTTGTCCCTTCCCCTGCCCAATACAGCCAGGTTTTGCACTTAGATCTTTGCGCCTCCCGACCCCCTACAAACACACACCCCTTCCCCACCCTGCACTCTGGACAAATAGCGCTTTTCTACCTCACTGGCTCTGCTCTGCCTCCTTCTCCTTCCACCGAAAATGTACTCTGCCCCAGTTCCCTGTCCTCTGAGGACATAGCAGCTCCTTTCCAAATATCAATTATTTCAGAAGTTGCCTCAGTGGGAGGCAATCTATTTACCTTTGGGCTCCCATAGAATTTTATTTTCACTTTCTTATAGCGCTTGCCACATTCTGCTCTGTTACAAGAATGAGTTTGTGTTTGCTCTGCTATGAGGTAATAGGTTCCTGAGGTACCAATTCTTGCATTTAGTTGTGGCAGGACAATTTTTTTTATTAATTTCATTTTTTAAAATTAACAAATAATAATTGTACATATTCATAAGGTACATGGTGATGTTTTGATACCTATCATGTGTAGTGAGCACATCAAGGTAATTAGCATATCTGTCATCTCAAACATCACTTCTTTGTGTTGGGAGCATCAATATCCTCCCTCTAGCTACTTGAAACTATATATTATTGTTAACTATAGTCATCCTATAGTGCTGTAAAACACTAGAACTTATTCCTCCTAATTTGCTGTTATTTTTTATCCCACTTTTAAACAAAAATTTAATTAGCTAATTCATTAATTTTTGAGACAAGGTCCTGCTCTGTCACTCAGGCTGGCATGCAGTGGTGCAATCATAGCACACTATACCCTCAAACTTCTGGGCTCAAGTGGTCCTCCCACCTCAGCCTGCCAAGTAGCCAGGGCTACAGCTGTGCACCACCACACCTGGCTACTTTTTAAAAAAATTTTTTTGTAGCAATAGAGGTCTTGCTATGTTGCCCAGGCTGGTCTTAAATTCCTAGGCTCCAGCAATCCTCCTGCCTCAGAATCCCAGAGTGCTGGGATTGCAAGTGTGAGCCATCACACTGGTCCTTACCTAAGGTATTTTTAAAAGTCAAAAACCAAGTACAGCAGTTATGGGAGACGGTATGCAGCTGACATATACTATTAAGTGCTACCCTATCCTGCTTTGGCGTGAAGGCCACGGCTGGCAGGGATAGAGTATGCCGTTGTCACGTGTAAGAAGCCACTAGGGGAGTTTCTAAAAATGCAGTTTCTTAGACTCATCTCTAGGGAATCGAATTCTGCGGGTCTAGGGTGAAGACCAGAAATACATACTTTTAACAACATTTCCAAGAAATCTAGGGCATTCTGATTCAGAAGGTCTACAGAGCAGACTTGAAGGAGTATCATGCTCGTTACTACTATTGGGAGTTTCTTCTACTATAACTTATATGCCTAAATTATTTCACGGTAACTTCTTGGAATTTTAGTCCGTTTTTCCTTTGACTTTGTTTCCCAGCTTGTGCCAAACCTCTATGAGGAGCAGAAAGGACACTCAGCCAAGAGTCCTGAATTCTAACCTTGCTCTGTCATTAACTTCTACTGGGCTACTGGGCTTCTAGCTTCTTTGGACCTTGGTTTCCTTATCATTCAATTAAAGGATTAAAAACAAAAACTGAGCTCCATAGAACCCTAGGATTCCCTAGATTTGCCCCAGACACAAACATTTAGTGAGGGGTGAAGGATAGACTAAGTGGTCTTGGATTAGGGCCTCCCAACCCTACAACTCCTCTAGCAACCAAACCAGCCAGGCTTTGAAATTTTACTGTACCTCCTGGGATTTCAGTAATAGTTTTGCCTGCCTGATTACTTCTTTTTGTTTTTAATCCACAGGATTTAAAGAGGTCTTTACAGAGTTTCTTTGATCTCTTGTGTCTCAAATTTCAGAAACTCTGGCACATGTCTATTTTGTGGGATTTTTCCACTTCACCACACACCTAATCTGTGGTAGCCAGTTTTATTAGTCTGGAGAGGAAAGATTCCCTTCTGGGAAGCATGTTGTATTAACAGCCAGGAACAACATGGGCATTGTGACAATCCATGCCACTGGAGAATCCACTCAAAAATCATTTAAGCCTCATTGTCAGAGAAGGACAGTGCTCCATCTATTTTTTTCTCAGTCTCCACCAGAGTAACCATGTCCCCACCATTTCACCCCCCTTAACAGTGATGCTCCTAATAAACGACTTCAAAGTTGTGTGTGGACAGAGACAACAGACCTTGTTCAGAGAACATCCAGAGCATTCAAAAGGTACATTTCCACTCTAAGAGGCAACACAAAGTTTTAGGACAAGATAATCCCTCTACATTATTTCTCTCTGTTCAAGAACAATGTGTTATCACCCTAGCAGAAAGCCCCTTGGACTGAGCAGCCACAATCAGCAAATAAGGGAGAGAGACATCCTTCCAGATTGGGCAGCAGTGGCTATATGCTGGAAAGGTTAACGGGAAAGGTGCCCATTAATGGGAAAGGACGAGGCACCTGCTTCTTGATGGGAGCAAAGTTCTTCCTTTGGCCAGAGGTTGAGGTACTGAAAGGATTCATGGCTCCCATTAATTCGAGAATCAGGGGACACCTTTTATGTGTATAAATAAGAAAAGTGCAGTACAAAGAAACATGTGCTCTCTCTGGACATGTTGGGAGATACAAATGGCACCAGCCCCAGATTGCGAGTAGCGTCATCTGCTGGGAAGCACTCCGTCTGCCTTGTCAAACTCCTTCCCTACAGAACACAGCCCAGCAGCCATGAGAATTTTTCTGACCCTGATCCAAGTTGTTCCCACAGCCATCTTAATCATTTTCTGGCCAGTAGAACATATATTATATCACAGGTAACACCTAAGTTGGCTGCCAGATTGTCACCAACAGAAAAATAAATACCTATAGCTCATATATATATATATATATATACGCACACACACACATATATATAACTTGCTGATATATAATTAAAATGTTTTTATCCATAATACAATAAAATTTGCCCAAATGTCAGAGAACTCTATTAGGAAACTAAGTTTTGCAGTTAAATAAATTGTAGAAAGTCTGCTTGGGTGAGACCAATTCAGTAAATAAAATAATTTATTTATCCAACACACATCTGTTGGTCCCTCTGAGATGTTAGACCTTGTTGCAAGGAGTTGTAGCAAATCTAAAAACACAGCCTCCATCCTGCACAGGAGTATCTCTCTCTCTGTCACACAAACACACACACACACACACACACACACACACACAGACACACACACACACGTGCTATAAGTATCAAACCAATATGAATAATGACAAATGAAAGATATATGAACTGAGGACTATGGGAGTTGAGAGTGGGAGCTTTACTGCCTAAAGGATGGGTTGGATCTTTACATGCAGACCTGAAGGACAGAGTACTGTAGGGAGATGGAACATCTTAAGGTGGCCAAGACTTATATACTTCTGTGTCTCATCCATTTAAGGAGGCTTCATTAGTTTGGGAAGTTGTCAGTCAAATTTGACTAGAGGGCATAATGAGAGTGGAAGGCTGAGTGGAAAAGTAGTGGGCAAAGGCTGAAGACTTTGGATTTCATTCTGTAAATAATGTCGAGAGATCCAGACATAACAGTGATGTGATCAGAGCTGGGCATTAGGAATTTTTACCTGGTTCTTTGTATGAATTTGTTGGAAGGAGAGAAATGAAGACAAGAAAAGTCATTTCAGAGGTCCCTGCAGGAGATTTGACAGGAAGATCTGTACTAGGAGTTGGCGGTGGAAATGGACAGGAAGCAAGGGGACAGGTGAGCCTTTGCAGAGGCAGGATTCACAGGACCTGATTATGGATTGGCTGCAGAGAGAAAGTGATCAAAGATTACTGTTAAATCTCCAGCAAGCTCCAAGGAGAAGGGATCTTATACATTTGACCTAGACAAGTCGGGAAGAAACATATCTTGGGACGATAAAGTGAAATTTGATTTGGGGCAGCATTACAGGGAAATAGAATTTATGAACTAGTCTGATTTATACTAATTCTCTTATCAAACTGAATTGCACTGTTACCCATAGAATATGACCAGAAGGGAAATGCGAGTGAGAAGGGATAAGAAAAATAAATGCAGCTAATGACAGTATCCACGTTGCTTTATAGGGACAGCCTATTCTGTGTGAATGTCTCAGATAATAAAACACAGATTCACTAATTTGCTTGGGTAAATAGATTATTATGCAGCAAATACAGCAGTCTTCTTAGGTACACTGTGGGAAGAATTGTCACATTTGTTTCAGAAAGAAGAATGCTCATGTGAATCATTAAATGTAGTTTTAATGCTTCATGAAAATCTAGTTCTGCTTATTTTGTTATACTTTATCTTTCTCCAACATATAAATATACCTGCATATGTTAATTCAGCCTTTGTTTGCAAGAACATCATTTTTTTTCCATCTACAATATTTTAAGATAGATGCAATTAATCTGAGCCGTTAACTGTGTTTGAGTCTGATGCATCTTTCTGTACCCATATCAGATAACAGCAGGAAACTGAAGTAGTCCCAATGGGAAAACAATTGTTTTTAATATATAGGTGTCAATTTTAGTCTGGGAAAGTCAAACTCAACCTCATTTCTTTTAACTTCAAAATCCAAAATGGTTGGAATCAAAATTCTTTACTTAACAAAGTAATTTTCACATATTTCTTTTAGAATAGCCATAAAATAATCTCTTTTTACCTCTTTCACTCTGTCTTCACTCCACAAAATGTAAATAAATTGGTGAACAAATTTATTTAAAGATTTTTCAATGATTCAAATAAACAATGGTCCAAATAGCCAGGCTAAGTGAGAGGTGAGATTTTAGAAAGTCCTGGGTCATCTCAGCATGAGAGAGTGGCTTTGAAATTGCACAGCAGAGTCACATAGGGAAGAACTAATACAGGGGTCAGGATGCTGAAACAAAGGCCTCTGGCTCACCAGCTGAGCCCTACCTGGTCCTCTGGGTCTCAGAGTATCTGAACAGGCTAGGGTAAGAAATAATAATAAATACATCATTAGAGTAATAATAAAATAAAAATGACTTGTAGCACAGCTACTTGTGCTAGGCACTGCACTGCATATTCACATATTATTTTACTTGGTCTTCTTAACAATCTGTGAGGGAACTGCTTCTATCCCCATTTTACAGATAAGGAAAATCAAAGGCTCAGAGCAAGCTGCAACATGGCAGATTTCTGATTGAGACCAAGTTCTCTCTGACTCCAAAGTTTGTGCTCCATGCATTCTGCTGCTTTGCTTTTCTAGCAGGTTTTTCTCACAGATTTGATCAGGAGACCAGCAAAATATCCTGATTTCAGACTGTGGCTCAGAGCCAGGAAACTAAGCCCTGAGGCATTAAACTTCCAGAGGCTCTTCCCAAATTCCCCTGGGAAGTGACTCTTATTTTAGAAGTTCTCACTTTTCCATTCAGTTAGAGGTCATTTTCTAATTTCTCATAGTCCTAATAAATATTTTCTACCATTGAATAAAGGTTTCTATTGCCCTCTGTTCATCACCATGATGTTTTTGCTTCTTCAGTCACTAAATAAACTTTCGAATGCTAAGCTCCCTGACCTCCCACCTTTCCTATTTGCTGAGATTCCTTGGTATTTTTAGTTTTACACTGTTAAATTTTTCTTTCATATGTCTTCAATTTAAAGACTTTATTTCTCATTGACATAAAAAAATTCCTAATCTCTGTGGCACTATTTATTTATATTTAACCAATAATATAATTGTGCATCACTCTTACCTCTTCTTTTGAGCTTCCCTGAGCTTGACGTCTCCTTTCTTAGTATTTGCCTTAGCTAAGATATGTGTGGGATATATTATCTAACTCAAAATATATTTATCAATAGGTTGTGTTTTATGCTGAGAGCTAATGGCATCTTGGCTGAGAATAGGCTTCTTAGACTGCACTCCTTTCATTCGACATCCTGCAGATATTAATTCCACCATCCTCTGGCTTCTATCACTGCATTTGAGTAGTCTGATGCCAGTCTGAGATTTTGTCTTTTGTCTGGAAGCATGTAAGATTTTCTCTTTATTCTTGCAATTCAGAAAATACTAGGCTGTATCTAGATATTGACATATTACTTATTTTTCTAACCCTGCTTGAAATTTTCAACAAAACTTTTCAAGGTGGTGACTTCAGTCTTTACATAGGTTGGAAGTTTTTCTCTTTCTTTGTTTTGAAATATTTCTTCACTTGATTATCACCCCATTAATTGGATTCTCAACTACTTCTTTCCTCTCTTTCCATTTTTTGCTGGTTATTTAACTGAAAAACAATGCTTCTTAGTCAGAGAAAGTCCTTTTTATGCTTAAAAAAATCCTCTTGAATGGGTGCTTATTTGTTTATTATTATTTTAGTTAAAGTTGTCTTCTGTCTCCTCTAGCAATTACTACAGTAGAAGCTAACCCAATTCTGTCTATTCGTTCTTGTTACCACAATGAGACACCATGTTATACCCACTAGGATGGCTAGAATATAAAAGTCAGATAACAAGTGCTGATGAGGTTGTGGAGAAATTGGAACGCTCACACACTGCTGGTGGCAATGAGAAACAGTACAGTCCGTTAGGCAAATGTCTGGTAGTTCCTCAAATTATTAAACATAGACTTTCCATATCACCCAGTAATTCCACCTAAGTAACAACCCAAATAGCAAAAACCCAAATGTTCATCTATTGTAAATGGATAAACAAAATGTGATACACCCATACAGTGGAATATTTTTGGCCATAAAACGAAATGAAGTACTAACACTTGCTATACCTGGGCAACATAGCAAGACCATATCTCTACAATTTTTTTTTAATTAGTTGAGTGTGGTGGTGCACACCTGTAGTCCTAGTTACTCAGGAGGCTAAGGCAGGAGAACTGTTAGAGCCCAGAAGTTCAAGGCTGCAATGAGCTATGATCACGTCACTGCACTCCAGCCTGAGCAACCAAGTGAGATCTTGTCTCAAAAAAAAAACTTGCTACAACATAGATTACTTTGAAAATATTATACAAAATGTGAAAGAATCCAGTCACAAAAGACCACGTTATATGGAGGTCTTTTCTTCAGATTTCATACTGAGGATTCTCCCAAATACATGTGTTAAAGAGAGTCAACAGGTTTTGAATTTGAGAGAATGGAAAAATGCTGTTTGTTAAGTACATAAGTCCTCACTGCAGGTCCTCCATAGGTTCTTAGAAACTGTGACTAAGCGAAATTGCATATAATGAAACTAATTCACCATTGGCTGATTGATATAAACAAGAGTAAATTTTCTATGGCGTATTTCTGGTCACAAAAACTTCATCAAACTTCTGAATAAAGACCCAAAACACTTCTAATACTAAACGTTGAAATAAATGTGAACATAAATACATTTAAGAAAGATTAATACAAACAAGATAATTATTTACTCAGTTGTTCCAGTTCAGAGTTGAGGGTGGCCGGAGTCTATCCCGGAAGCTCAGGGCACAGGTGGGAAACCATGCTGGCCAGGATGCCAACCCACTGCAGGGTGCCCTCACACATACTCCTACTGTGACAATTTAGTCAATTTTTTTCATCAATGTTACAAGGAAATTATGTCGAACAAAATGGTGTTATTTGAGGACCTGCCACATAAATGTTGAAGTAAGAGAAGAATTTCATAACAATGTAGTGACAATATCAGTAGAGGGAACGTCATATGTTATTTGAACAGCATCATGCAGAATATGGACAGGAGAGCCAACACCTTCTATGGAATCCCATGCTTTGCTTCAGCTTTGACTACACAGGTTCTGTACCTGTACACATACATTTACATGGTCCCCACCAAAAGCTATACAATTTATCTCATGAATTCCTAGCTCACTGATAAAGTCTACTAAAATTTTCCAATGTTTCTGAAGTCTCCTCTGGAAGATTTTACTCACGATAGCCTTATAACCAATCCTTTTTCACAAGATAAATATTGCACAAGAAATAGGACATTTTTTTTTTCTGATCATGATTATTTTATTCACCCTTGGCTGTGCCACAAAAGGTGAGGCATTTAGATCTTTGATAATCTGTAGAGTAAATGCAGCTATTATATATATTTTTTATTATGCTGTAGATTTTGTCCTGGCACTTGAATATTTGCTTGCAATTTTGGAATCGAAAAATGCTCTGATAGCAGTACCTTCAAATAGTCATTTGAGCTCTAAGATTGATGATGACATACACTAGGGAAAGCTATTACAGTTTCTGTTGTGATTAATTCACTTCAGCTGAATTTCTCTTAATCAAAAAAAATTGTTACTTTATCATTTTCTTTGGTACTAGTTGAAGAAATAATACCTCTCTTATGCACAGCTGTTAGTATATGCTGATTTATATATATATATATATATATATATATATATATATATATACACGCATACATACATACATTTTAAGGGACTGTCTCCATTGCCCAGGCTGGAGTGCAGTGGTATATCACAGCTCATCACAGCCTCAAAGTCCTGGGTTCAAGTGATCCTCCTGCCTCAACCTTCCAAGTCCTGGGGCCACAACCAGCTAACTTTTAAGAAACTATTTGGTAGAGATAGAGATCTCACTTGGTTGCCCATGCTGGTCTCAAATTCTTAGTTCAAGAGATCCTACTGCCTTGGCCTTCCAAAATGCTGTGACTACCGGCATGAGCCACATCTGACCTACAGCTGAGGATTTTTGGGCTGAATGAACAACTGCAATTACACAAAGAGCTTGAAGGTAACTTATAAGACACAGTAATAATTGTGCTTGTAAGATAGTCTGGAGCAAAGCCAGAGTTGATCTTATGTAGGTTTTGAGAATCCTGACTTTCAGGGACTGGCAGACTTTCAGAAGTGAAGTGTGCAGAGACTGAAGGATTTTCAGCTAACTTACTGTGGTCACCGGAGGAAGGCTGCTGCTGACTGGCTGACAGGAGCTGGGCTACTAGAGTGAGGCCTTTGCTGATTGGCTATCTGGAAGGGTGGGCCATCTCAGATTACTGAGACTGATTGGCTTTCAGAAGCTTGGGGGCTCTCAAGGATTTGCTCCATTCCAGAAGTTTGTAGGGAGGGTGTTTTCTGACTGATTGATGATCAGAAGCATGGCCATAGGAGTGAAGCTACGGCTGTTTGGCTGATTTTCAGAGCCTCTGTGCCCCGTACAAAATCGTCTTGGAATGAACAGTGCTTACTCATTTATAATTTGGAAATGTGGCCAAAAAAAAAAAAAAAAAAAAAAGTCTTGTCCTTAAATATGAAAAATAACTGCTTTTAATTCCCAGTTTCCTCTTTTGGTCTTCTCTCAGCGAAATCTGCAGGAGAGACAATGAGGGATTGTCCAGATGTTTATTTGCAAAGGTATGATTTTTAGCTGATGTTGCCATTTAAGTAATTTAAGCACTTATTATGGTGGCAGAAAAATAGCTCTAACTGCTGAATTATTCTAATTTATTGGGGAGAAAAAAGCCGAATACAGGGCATTTAAGGTGTTCTGACAAAGTCAGTACAGGACACTGGATATGCCCTGCAGGTAAAGAATGCCTGGCAACCCTACCCAAATACAATATTCTAGTGGTCACAAACATTAAACGTTTTATATAACAGTAATAAGATTTTCTTTGTAAAGTTTTTTAAAAATATCATTTGAATGACCTTGGTTTCTTTAAAAACATCAAATTAAATTGAGCTTATTCCTTTTTCTGTCTCCCATTTATTCTCCTCAAATTACATAGAAATCTTGAAGATCTATTCTGTTAAGTGGGGCACTTAGTTTTCCTTTTAGTTTTTGTGTTGCCAATAATGGTAATGTCCCCCTAAAAAATTCTTAAAATAAGGTCTGACTTAAGATGTAACTCTTTTGCATTTGCTTACCTTTTTGCTTTAATCAAAGCTGTAATTCCACCTTTCCTCTGTGAGAACAATTAACATTACCAGGAATATGATTAAGGGCTAGTTTTGCCTTTTTAAAACAATTTGAAAATTGCATATTTCTTTAGACGTTTCTTAATACAATTTGCAAATCATAAAGCAAAAGTATTTTTAGGGGGGCTTTAAGAAATCTCTCACAGGTCTCTTAATAGAGATCAAATATAGTTGTAATACTGTTAAGTGTGCTGGACAAATCAGCCTGTCCCCTTTCTCTTGGGTACACAAAGCAGTGGGCAGCAGCTATTTGACACCTTTGATGGGGTCTGTACAAAATGGCAAAGCAGTGCTACCATATAGCTGTCAACTTCCAAGGTGGGTGGGAAAACCTCTCATGCTGAAGACAATGGTCGGAATACCTCCCCTTGGCCACAAATCCCATCCCACCCCACATCGGAAGTTAAACATCTTTTATCTATTTATGTCCCTGGAGGCAAGCTGTAGTCAACAGCAGCGGAATTCACAGACAGAACCACTGATATTAAGATAAGGACAGGGCAGGGGTCGGTGGCTCATGCCTGTAATCCTAGCACTTTGGGAGGCAGAGGCAGGTGGATCACGAGGTCAAGTGATTGAGACCATCCTGGCCAATGTGATGAAACCCCGTCTCTACTAAAAATACAAAAATTAGCTGGACGTGGTGGTGCGAGCCTATAATCCCAGCTACTCGGGAGGCTAAGGCAGGAGAATCGCTTGAACCCCGCACTGCACTCCAGCCTGGCTACAGAGCAAGACTCTGCCAAAAAAAAATAAATAAAAATAAGAACCACAACCACGAATCACCAAACATTTGAGGAACACTGTGAAAGTGAGGCACCAAGCTCAACAAACAAGCAAACTCAAAGTAAATAGAACAAACAGAAAAGACTCCAAAACAGTTGTAATTAATATCCTCAGCGTGATAGTAGAGGCACATTGATACATACTCAAATGCAAAAAGATAGGCAACCAGAAAAAAAAAAATCATATAATTTTGAGGTTTTTTTGGTCTTTATTTTTTGATCACAGAAACTATAAGTTCAGTAAATAAGCCTAATATAAGAATGGACAAATGTAAACATTAATTAGAAGATCTAGATGAAGAATTTTCTAGTAATTTAGCACAATTCAGAAGTTCCCCTCAGAGGAGGAGGGAAAGGGAGGGACAAGAGAGGGAGGGAAGGAACAATGAAGTGAGAGAGAACAGAGGTAATGGAAAGAAGAAAAAAGGAAAGAAAGAAAAAGAAAGGAAGGAAAGGAAAAAGGAAAAAAGGAAGGAAGGAACAAATAACAGGGAGAAAGTGAAGAAGAGAGTCAGGAAGGGAGGAAGAAAAGGGCAGACAGATTTCACATATCTAAAGAAAGACAAGAGTCTTCAGATGAAGGGGCCCAATGGACACTGGGTAGGATTTTTGAAAAGCACCCATCAAATTGTATTTCATTATCCATGAATAAACAGAAAATCCTAAAAGCATCCAATAAGAAAAAAATCATACTCCAAAGAAACAAAAATCAGATTAACTTTGGATTTCTCATCAGCAGCTCTGAATGTGAGAAGATAATGGAGTAATATCTTTGAAATTCTGTAAGACAATTTGGAGCTTAAATGTTTTTTTTTAAAAGTTAGATGATTAGCAAGAATTCAATTATTTAAGCACAATTAAAACATTTTAGCCATGTAGATATTCAAAGTTTCGCCACCCACAGATTTTTCTTTTCTGAAAGGATTACTCAAGAATATAATCCAGTAAGACAGAAAATGAATCTAAGAGAGAAAATATTTAGCTTACAGAAGCAGTAATAAGCCAAGAAATTGCTAAAGCACATAGTTATGTCTAAATAATCACTCATGCATAATGTAAAAAAAAACTAATAGCGATTTGGAAATAAAATCAAACACCATTTCAACTAGAAGATAGATATGAAGAATTCAGAACTAAGTGAAAACATGCTAAAATTTTTGTTTTGTGTAGCTAGACAAAAAATATACAGATTATATCTAGAAACAAATAGGTAAACAGAATTTTTAAAGTGAATTGCGACTTTCAGGGTAACCAAAAAAAATGGATGTAGGACTTGTAACTTTCAAATAAATAAGAAAAGAGTAGGCAAAAAAATTAATGTAACAAAAGAAAAGAGACAAAAAAACACAAGAAAATGATAAAAAGAAAACATTAAAAATATGGCAAGAATAAGAAAAGGCATATCAGATTGATAATTATGTAAATTGGTTATATTTCCCCATTAAAAGACAGAGATGCTGAGGAGGAAAACAGAAAAAAATCCAGCTATCTGCTATTTTTTAAGAGATATAAAGAAAAAAAGGAGAGGGAAAAAAAGTACAAGAAAATACTAAACGTACGAACAAACCATTAGTATTAATTATTAATGGACAGAATCATTCAATGGGACAAAAGAAATATTTCATATTAGTGAAAGACATAATCCATCAAAATTAGAAAACAATGTAGCTGCAAAATACATAAAGGAAAAATTGATAGAAAACAGAGGATTTAACAAATCCACAGTAGTAACATATTTTAATGCTTTTTTCTTGGATCAGAGAAAGAGAAATTCGTAAAGCTATCAAAGATTTGAATAAACCACTTGTAAGCTTGACCATAGGTAATTTGCATTCTTTTCAAATACATGTTGGGTATTTGAATACCTAAATGACTAAAAATGTTTAAATTTTACTTAAATCATTGAATTCTTGCTAATCTAGCTTTTCAAAAAATTTGAAATGTTCATTAAGCCTCAAAGGGAAATCTCATTTTCTAACCACAATGTAACAAGAACAGAAATTAACAAAAAGATAGTCAAAAACAAACAATAAACAATAAACTTCAAAGTTAAAAAAATTTTAAAAAGCTTTTCTAAGTAATCTTGGGTTAAAGTAGAAATAAAAGCAAATATTTGCAACTGGTTAAAAATCAATGCTAATGTAAGCACATGTTATCAAACTTGTGAGATTAGACTACTGAGGGAAAATTACGAAAACTGTGTCATAAATAGCATGCAGAGACAGCAATCTCTGATTCTCTTCAATCTGCCTTTTCCTCATTATTGTGGGGAATCTTTCTGGAAAATATTGCACAGCAATGATACTATGAAGTTGTGAAGGATGGGGTATATAAATAAGAAAGAGACATGTTTACCTTTAAGGCATGTAGAATGTGTGGGTCTAGAGCACGAGTGCCCCGTCTTCCGGCTTCCCTGGGCCACATTGGAAGAAGAAGAATTATCTTGAGCCACACAAAAAATACACTAATGATAGCTGATAAGCTTTTAAAAAAAATCTCCAAAAAAAAAAAAAATCTTGTAATACGTGAAGAGAGTTTACACATTTTGTTGGGCCACATTCAAAGTCCTCTTGTGGTACACGCGGGCCATGGGCCTTGGGTTGAACAAGCTTGGTGTAGAGCAAACGGGTTTTACCAGCTTTGGCTTTGAGGGGCTAACAGGAGTTGCTGAACTTGGACCAGTGCTAAGTGCTTTGGCTCCCTGAAGAATGTCCTGCAAGCTTTCAGGATGTGGGAGTCTTAGAGATGAAAGGGTTAAGGGAGATCAAGAGAAGAGGAGGCTCATGGGGTCCTATCTGGGGAGGATTTTGCATGGACTAAAAAGCAACTCACCCAGGAGAAATATTTTCCAGAATGCTATCCTCTGCATTCCAAGTTGTTTATGATCAGCTGTAAGATTATATTCTTTCTGGTTATGTCCCGTATCCATAAATTTTTCCAGCTATTGCAGGGCATGAAGGGAAAGATGTAGAAGAAAGACTGAAAATAACAAACTAAGCATATCACTCAGGTGATGCTAAAAATAACAAACCCAAAGAAGGCTGGGCGTGGTGGCTCATGCCAGTAATCACTTTGGGACATTGAGGTGGGCGGACCCCTTGAGCCTAGGAGTTCAAGATCAGCTTGGGAAACATGGCAAAAACCACAAAACCTGGTCTCTACAAAAAAGACAAAAGTTAGCCAGGTGTGGTGACATGCACCTATAGTCCCAGCTACTTGGGAGGCTGAGGTGGGAGGATCTCCTGAGCCTAGGAGTTCGAGGCTGCAGTGAGCCAACATCATGCCACTGCACTCCAGCCTGGGTGACCGACTGTGACCGTGTCTCAAAAAAAAAAAAAAGATAATTAAAAGAAATAAAAGATCCTTTTGTAGTTCGTGCAATGTATCTTTTTCTTTTTCTCTCTCTATGCGTGTGTGTGTGTGTGTGTGTGTGTATTTACATATATACATAAAATCTGCTAGCTCTGTTCTCCAGTAGAATCCTAACCGAAACATCTGTCCACTATGTGATAGGCACTAAATATTCAATAATAAACACAATAAAGATAGAATTTACAGTTTAATATTGTGAGAACAACACATAGACAAGTACTTTGCAAGTTATGGTATGGGCTGAGAAGGAAAATAAACAGGTGTTAATGAGAGGAAATTATAGGAGGGGACTTAATTTAGATTGGGTGATCAGGGACAACCTCTCTGGGTAGATGACATATAGGCTAAGGTGTGGGAAGGCACTAACTTTTAAAAAAATGTAAGGATAAGGGGGTCCCATGTAGAGGGAATAATATACACAAAGGCCTTGATGCAGATGAGTGCTTGACACATTCTTGGACCTTCCAGAATACTAAAATATGTCCTGACCTCTCCCTTGAACACCTGACTTGTATACCTAATTATCTGCTTAACATATCCACATTTATTTGTATAATTCATTTTTTGTCTCCCATCCAAATGAAAGTTCCATAAAGCAGGGATTTTGCCTATTTTGTTTCCCTGCTCTGTCTTTAGAGTGTTGAAAAGTTGCTGGTACTTGGTAGGTACTCATCAATATTGAATGAATGAATGAACAGCTAGAACAGTTAGGAAGAATTATAAGAGTCCAGGCATAAGATGATAATGGCTTGGCTGAAGTGAAGGTGGTAGAGATAGAAAGAGGTCAACAAGTTTGGGGTGTATTTTGGAGTTCAGCACTAGTTCGTAGACGAGAAATGGAGTATGTAAAGAAAAGGAAGATATTAAGAGTAGACTCATGGGTTTCCAGCTTGAACAGCTAGGTGGGTCGCTGTGCCTGTAATAAAAATGATAAAAATGGGAGAGCCTGTGGGGTAAACATATTGATATTTTCAGGACCTAGCATATAAGCTTTGTGACTCTTTGATGAATGAATGAAATGATGAATTTAATCACTGTCATTGTGTTTAGGCAATGAACAACTACCTTAATGTGTTTTTCTTTTATAAGTTTTCATGATATCCTTAGCTACCTCTAGAAGTTTTTTTTATAAGGCCATAAAGTAAATATCTTATTAGTAGAATGAAGAGCTGTGTTTGGATAACTTAAGGAACCTTTAGCTATAGTGAAATCTGGAGGACAGGAAAATGCCACATCCTAGTAATAACACGCATTCTTGGTGCAATAACCATAGAATGGACCTGTGTGTATATCACAAAAAACGGGTCTTTCTTTTCTCAATATCTCTGTGTTTTAAGCCAGATACTTTTACTTCAAAATTTAAATGTTCATCTTATTGAAATGCTTTAGTTTTGTAAAATATCCAAAATCTTTTTTGCTCTGGAATGGTTTTTCTCAAATAATGCAGCATGGATTATTATTATCTGGGGGGTAGAACCCCTGGAGTGAGAACTTGTTAAAAAGTGCGCACTCCTAGGTGCTTGCCCAAACTTAGGGAATCAGCAATTTTGGGGGCAGAAGCCAAATCAGCATTTTAACTATGTCTCCTAAATATTCCTAAGCACACTAAAAGTTGAGAACTACTGCCATAAGAGTATAAAAATAGATAACACTTTTAGAAGAAAAATCCAAGACATAGTTTAATTTATTTCCTTTTTTTTTCAAGTATAAATTTATGATTCTCCAAACCAGCACTTCTTAACGTATGAGCAAGGGGATTCTTAGGGATCCCCAAGTCCTTTTTATGGAGTTCACAAGATCAAAACTGCTTTTGTAATAATACTGAAATGTTTTTTGACTTTTTCCATTCATTCTCTCATGAATGCGCAGTGGAATTTTCCAGAGGCTAAATGACCAATGCTATCCTAACAAGCCAAATGCAGAAGCAGATAGGAGGATACAGCTTTCTTCGATTAAACATGACATCAAAGAGATTCTCAAACATGTAAAAATGCCACTCCTCTCATTACTTTTTTTTTTTTAGAAAACATAGCTATTTTTCATTAAAAGATATGTTAACATTTAGTGAATCTGTCATTATTTTTAAATAAATATTTTTATAAATTACATAATTTTAGCTTCCATTACAGTGAATATCATTAGATATAATCCACATAAACAAAAGCTCTTTGGGATGTTCCATAATTTTTAAGAGGGTAAAGTTGTCCTGAGTCCAAAAGTTTGAGAATTATTGTCCCAGATTTATTTTTCCTTTCTAAAAGAATCGGATTCTTTTAGAGAGGAACAAGACTTTTAGACAGGAACAAGGACTTTCGTCTTGTTCATTTTTTCCTGGCACATGGTTAGCATTCGGTAGCAATTTGTTGAATAGATGAAAGAAAACAGGGAAAAAAAGGAAGGATAAATACACATACAGGGGAAAGAAAGGAAAAAAAGAAAAATGAAAAAGAGAAAGAAAATGCTTAGGAAAACAAATCAATGTATTTACTAAGTAAAGGATGAGTTGAAGGTAGGTGAAGTATTTGAGAGCTGGAAAGAGCATTCTATGCAGAAGGAGGTGCATGTACAAAGACTTAAAATGTAGAATAACATGGAACTGTAAGTTGTTCAATATAGAGAGTTGAAATGTGTGCTTAGTAGGTCAACGAGAGAGATGTAAGAAATGGGCAGCCGTAACACTCTGTGAATCTATGAAGGAGTGAGCAGTTTTGTGCACGCCTCCACTACACCGCCTAAGCAATGTGGACTTCTCTGTAGACGGGTCTGATACATACATGGTTTTAGTGTGGGAAAGCTTTTAGTTATTATCCAACAGTGTTGATGGTAGAATTATTGTGATTATGGTTAATGTATACTGAGTTCCTAGTAAGAGAAAAGCATTTAACATGAATTTTCTCATTTTCAAACAACCTCATGAGGTAGAGACTATTATTAATTCCTATGTTTCATAGATGAGTACACTGATGTTCAGAGGGGTTATGGGACTTGCCCAAAGTCAGTGGCAAAGTGGTAGCCAGTCTCTAAGAAGGCCATCAATGATCTTTACCTCCTGATATTCCTACCCATGTGCAGTGTACTCCCATAATGAAAGCAGAGCTGGTCTGCGTGTGCTGTGAAATATGGCAGAAGTGATGGTGTGTGATTTCAGATCACAAACAGCATTTCAACTTTAACCTTGCCGTTTTGAATTGCTCACTCTGAGTGAATCTCAGGGGCTGGCCTGAGGTGGTTTCTCTTTTTCTAGGCAGGTTAATTTGTCTGGGGTCAGGAATTTAAGGTAGAGTGAGGAATGGAAAGACACTCTTGGAGTTTGTGATAAGAATCCTGATGCCGAAGCAGTAGTATTAGGCTTCTATTTTTCTAGAGAAGTAGCAGAATTCACTTTAGAGGCCTAACAGCCCTAAATATGCTTTGGAAAATGGTGAAGAAGGAGCTGTGTCCACAGAGTGGCATAAAGTGAACTGAACAGAAAACCACTTGGAGAATGGGAGTTTCCTCCTAGAAATGTTGGGCTTTAAACTTCCAGAGTCATATGAGATGAGACTGTTAATTACTTATTTATTATTTATTTGAGATGAGACTGTTAATTAATAAGACATTGGAGGATTTGGGAAGGACTGGGGTTGCCTTTGCAAAATCACCTGGCGTGTGTCTCTAGCTTACAGTAGATATCTACCATAGGCTTGGCGGACATGACTCTGTTGATTTGGTCTATATCTGAGGTATCAGTTCAAACAAAAGCTTATCTAGGATATAAATCAAAACAACAGTCCTGCTAAACCAAATTGTTCAATTCTTTTTTCAATCTCTCAATCTTTACATTAAAGATTTAGTTGAACTAAAGATTCAGAATGAATAAACGTGTGTAAATCATCTGCTTTGTGCCAAGCACTGTGCTAGGTACTTTTACATGCATTGTCACCTGCTCCTCCTTGCAGCAATCCTCTCCATGTGGGTTTACTTTGCTCATTTAGCCCCAGTAGAAGCCCCACGTGGCTTCTACCCAGCCTTCCCGTGCTGGTCACAGCTGGGGAAGTTCTGCCACCGCGGAGGAGCCAACCTGCTGGCTCTGAGCCTGTGTTTCATAGTCTCACTGTCACAAGGCTGCTGGGTAAGAATGACGTTTTTCTGATCTGTAGTGATTTGCACTTCTCCTCAGTAACTATATTTATGCTTAAAACAATGAATTTCCTCCAATTAGCCCCTAACTTTCCTCTTACGGAGCTGTAGTGCACATTAATCTCACCTGACTTTACATCTCACTGAAGTGAGAGGGTGGGAGAAAGTTTTGTAGCTGAGAAACTGAAATAAAGGGAGACTAATACTAAATTATAATTATGTCTTACAGTTTTCAATTTTTAAAAATATTCCAGACCAATGTTTCTCAAATCAGAGAACTATATTAACCTTGTAAAGAGAAAAAAATTTCATGAAGTCTCAAAACTATGTCTGTGTACTTCAGTGGGAAAAATACTACTTTGTGGAACAAAAGTCTTGTTCTACAAGCAAAGTTTTTCAAATATGAATTGTCACTGCAAATAATATTTTTATAATAGGTGAAGTAATTTTTGCACTATCTTTAAAATGAAAAATTAATATTTAAAACTCCTCACAAAACTCCCAAGTCCCTGAGAATGCACCCAAGCCTGCCCCACCCAGTTTGAGAAAATCTACACCAGCCACAAGTTTATTTCTATATTATATATTCCCAATTATATATGAGGTCTTTGGAGGCCATGACAGTGTAAGGCGCCATACCTATTTCTTCTATTTCTTTCTTTTTTTTTTTTTTTGAGATGCAGTCTCACTCCATTGCCCAGGCTGGAGTGCAGTGGCGTGATCTTGGCTCACTGCAACCTCAGCCCCCAGGTTCAAGCGATCCTACCACTTCAGCCTCTTGATTAGCTGGGACAACAGATGTGCACCACCACTCCCAGTTAATTTTACAGTCTGATCTGGAACTCCTGACCTCATGTGAGCCGCCTGTCTTGGCCTCCCAGAGTGCTGGAATTATAGGTGTGAGCCACTGCTCCCTGCATATTTTCTTTCTGTATGGATTCAAAGGAAAGAAAAATCACAGCATATTTCTTTCAATTTGTTCATGCAATATGTAGTTACTCTGCATTCCATTTGTCTGGGTTTGCTGAGTGTGTGAATAGCTGATGTCAGAAGTACAGACAAAGTCTTCAACTTTGTTTTGCACATGCTTTAAGCCCCGTTTGCATTCTCAAGTGTTAGACTCTCTCTGGGGTGGGCTGATGACCATTCTTCCACCTGGAGTTGCGCATTTCATCCAGTTACTGGCAACTGCAAGGGTTTCAAGGCCTTAGAAGATCTTAGTCCTCTGAGGCCGCTGCTTGCCCAGAAATACAAATCATACTTTTGTGATATCTGGTTGCTTGCCATATGGTGTCTCAAGGGGTCTGGGATCATTTACTGCAAGAATTCAGTGGGATCATGTTACAGCGCTCAGGGTCTAAGACAGGCACATAAGAAACACACTACGACTGCATGGCCTTTGTTAGCACCATGTGGAAATGTTGCAAACCGTGGAAAGGCTTGGACTAACCCATGAAGGGACAAAGCAAGGGAAGAACTGGCTGGGATTCCCAACAATCTTGGAGTTCAAAGGATCCATCGTAGGGCTGTTCTTGAGTGATGGATGGCTTGATAATTATTAATCATTCCATCTGGTTCCTATAAAAACAACCACTTCAAAAACATGGATCATTAAAAGCCTCATAGAAAATTTATTTTTATCACTTCTCGGCCTTTTGGCTAAGATCAAGTGTAGTGTCTATTTGTATCAGTTTAATATCTGATACATCTTTTATTGGAGGATCATATATTAAATGGATTTTTGGAGCTAGGAGATGGTATAGGAGCTTGCCCCACTCTACCCATCCACCTGGTATTGCGGTATCTTCAGGAATGGTGCATCCCCTTCAGGGTATAGAATGGTTGCAACAAAAAGTAGATCAAGGCTGGGTGTGGTGGCTCACACCTGTAATCCCAACACTTTGGGAGGCCAACATTGGAGGATTGCTTGAGCTCAGGAGTTTGAGACAAGCCTGGGCGACATGGCGAAACCCTGTCTCTACAAAAAATACAAAAAATTAGCTGGATGTGGTGCAGCGTGTTTGTAGTCCCAGCTACTTGGGAGGCAGAGTCAGGAGGATGACTTGAACCCAGGAGGTAGAGGTTGCAGTGGGCCAAGAGTGTGCCACTGCACACTAGCTTGGGCAACAAAAGTAAAACTCCATCTCAAAAAAAAAATAATAAATAAATAGAATAAAAAAGAATTTCTTTTTGTTACTGGAAAGAACAGTGTCAAAGTTTTGATGTTGTCTTTCAGTGATAAGATGACAAACGACTTTTCCTCCTGCTTCTCTCTCTGTTTCTGTACTTTCCAAATGAGCTACAAGAACGCAGGTATAGACATTCATACTCAGACTGACTGGCTCCACTATATAATACCCAGGTGGCCCTGTTCTAATTTCTAATTTCACTCTACTTCCATTTCTTTCTGTAAGATGGGGATATTATTAACAATATCTACTTTCATAAAGCTGTTGTGAGAAAAATAAGACAATGTAAGTTAAGGTTTAAATAGTGCCTGGCACATAGTAACTGCACCCACATTTTGGCTATTGTTACTATTACTGCTAGACTTAATTAATTCTAAGACTCACATTTTTCTCTTTCATTTTTAACTGATTTCTAATTGGGATGTATCTCACAGCTGATGGTGTAACCTGCTTAATGGACAGCCCTTTTTATTGTCTTGGTGACTGTGGTGGCTTGATGCAGTCAGTCTGAATAGCTGTGCAGTTAGCTTTGAACTGTTGCAGCCTAGGTCAGAGGTTCCATCCCTTGGGCCATGTGGTATTTTGAACTTGCTGATTACTGCTGTTTACGAAGGCCTTATCCACAGGCCAATGGCTATCTTTATGAAGGCAGACCCGACAAATGCATGGGGTCCACAGTTGCCTTCAGAAGATAGCCATGAGGCCTGGCAAGCAAGCAGACACTGGCCTTGCTGCCCTCAACAAAGCTACTGCCCCTAGTGGGGGCTTTGTTGGGCTGGCTGCTGCTTGTCCTTGGATTACACAGGCATACATACTCTGGCCTCCTGGGCTTCTGGACAGATTCTAGTGGGCCTCAAAGGGCTTAATACTGAAAGAGCTAAGGCAGTAATCCATTTGTAAGTGGTAGGGGGAAAATTCACAGTTCCAAAAATAAACTCTTGCCAAGAGCTATTTCCCAGTTATTGTTAAGCTCCCAGCTCATGGCCCCTAAACAAGTGGCATAAACTCTGGCACGCTCGTGCAGCTCAAAGCAAGAAGGTATCCTCTTTCTCTCAATGCTGCTGAATCTCTGCTGTGGTCTTTGCCAGCTCTCTAGTTTAAGTACTGAGTTTGGGAAACATAATTTTGTTCTGGGGATGGAGTAATTTTCTAAATTTGGTAAATGTGGGGCCAGTGCTCTTATAATCTTGTATAATCTTTGAACATACTTTTAAAGCAGAACACTTTTGCTGCTTTTAAAATGCAATGCAGCTGAAGGGTGTGTGTGTGTGTGTGTGTGTGTGCACACGCTGCAGGAAGTTTCACTTAAGAGTGCCAGACCCTGTGCTAGCTGAGCTGCTGCAATTTCAGTCTGCTTCCAGGACCAAAGAGTGAGCTGTGAAGGAGCTAACCTTAAATTCACAGGATTTGTACACAAATTCAAGGATCACTTCTCATTGTGTAATCTCAAGATGTCCCAGATTAGAATGCAGAGTTCTTAGGAATAGTGAACTGGCAGTAATAGGTAGTAGAAACAGCCTCTAAGAGCAAAGACAGAAAAAGCCAAATCAGAAAAGAATGTAAAAGCTGTGTAACTTGGCAGTGCCTATGGTCAGTTCAATATTAGGGTGCTAGTGAAGGAAGACGTGTGCTCCAATCGAAAACTATGAAACTATGTCACATCTAAACTAGCATAATATACCCATCATGGTTAGCTGATTTCTATTCTGTGGGAAATATTTTCTAACTCTATAAGTAGGAAAATAACTGATAGCAATCAAAATAATTGTTTTCTTTGTAGTTTGAAATTTTTTTGAAGTGAATTTTTTTTCTGGTGGAGGAACAATACCCCTTTACCTTCTCTCCACCCTCTGCCCATGCAGAAGCCAGTTTTGCGTCCATATGAGCATTCATATCAACATTTCTTACTCCATAAAAATTTGGAATTCTATGACTTCTTCTCCTTTGAATGAGGCCTGGTTTCTCCGCTGTAATAAATGAGTTAAATAGCACCTTTAACATGTGCTAATTTTCTATGTATATGAGAGTCATGATTTTGCTTCTTTTTAAAATATCTTTGAACACTAGAAACACAGGAGTCAAAGGAGAAATAATAATTTAGGAAGTTTTGAATATACTGGATGGGAAAAAAAAGGCGCCTCAAGTAAGACTGGGAATCTGTTAGGTTAGCTCTCTAGACTTTGCTCAAAGCAGCGGTATCTTAAATGCTCTTCTCTCAGAGGTGACAGTTTGCATAGGACTATTTCTCTCCCCATCTGGAAAATTCACGGTTCCAAAAAAAACTCTTGCCAAGAGCTATTTCCCAGTTATTGTTAAGCTCTCAGATCATGGCCTCTGGACAAGCGACATAAACTCAGGCACGCTGGTGCAGCTCAAACCAAGAAGGTATCCTCTTCCTCTCAATGCTGCTGAATCTCTGCTGTGGTCTTTGTCAACTCTCTTTGGTTTAGACTAAGTACTGTGTTTGGGGAATATAATTTCGTTCTGGGATAACTGCCCTAGGGACTGGGGATGGAGTAATTTTCTAAATTTGGTAAATGTGGGGCCAGTGCTATTATAATCTTGTATGTACTACTAATTAACTCTGAACTTTTTTCAAGGGTGATTCATGAAAGATTTAGCATGAAGTAATATGATGTCTTAAGAACTACACTAATTGTGGTATGGAACAGCTTAAGCTATAGCTGCTGAAAGAATCACATTATCTAAGATGGAGAATCTCCCTCTGAAAACTGAACAAGAGAACAGATTGAGAGGGGTAAATTTTGAATTGGAATGTCTTTGAATGTTAACACTGCCTGGCAAGGGAAAGTGATTCTGGACTTTTAATTCCATTGGACAACAATGTTTTTAGAGTCGACTTCTAAGCAAGCTTAGTTGCTCATGTGAACTCTTTATTTTTCTTGAGACGGAGTATTGCCCTGTTGTCAGGCTGGGGTGCAGTGGTGTGATCATAGTTCACTATGACTTCAAACTTCTGGGCTCAAGCAGTCCTACAGGCATGTACCACCACACGTGGTAATTTCTTTTCCCAGAAAAATTTAGCAGGTTTATTTATAATTATTATAAAGTTGAACTGCTGAAACTTGTTCACTGAAACATTTTGACTTGCATTAATGCTTTACGTCCCCACATTTATATTAAAAATTCACACACAAATGAAAATAGAAAAATTGCCAATACTGGATTGCTGTCCCTATTTTTCCACTGGCAATCATATACTTAGGTGCCTTTTGACCCCATAGGCAAAAAAAATCTGACATTCAGAACTATCAATAACAGGAAGAAGGGATTTCTTTTTTTTTGAGAATGAAATGTTTCCCGTCATACTGTTTCTTAAGCACGTCCTCCACATCTCCAGCGTGCTAGCTGCATGTCTTTTGGCATAAATGTTACATGTTTGGCATGGATAGCACACAGGTTGTTGTCTTCAAAAAGGCCAACCAGATAGGCCTCAGTTGCCTCCTGCAAAGCACCAATAGTTCAGCTCTGGAAGCGCACCTCTGTTTTAAAGTCCTAAGCAATTTCTCCCACCAGATGCTTGAAGGGAAGTTTGCAAATCAGAAGTTCAGTGAACTTCTGATAATGTCTAACTTCACGGAGTGCCACAGAACCAGGCCTGTAATGAGGAGGCTTTTTCACCCCTCCAGTAGAGGGCATACTCTTGTGAGTGGCTTTTGTAGCCAGTTGCTTCCTGGGTGCTTTACCACAGGTCAGTTTGCGGGCAGTCTGCTTTGTAAGAGCCATGGTATAGAGACCTCCTTACTTATTCCCCTGCTTCTTCGGCTGGAGTTTGGTGAGCACGAGGCAGTGCTGGTGTTGGAGAGTGAGGGCGGCATGGCGGTGGCTGCCCAAACTTGGTAATTTTAAAAAAATTGTTTGTAGAGACAGGGTCTTGCTGTGTTTCCCAGTCTAATCTTGAACTCCTGGCCTCAGACAACGCTTGTGAACTCTTAATGGAAGGGAGTTTATATCCATATTTCTATGCTTGCTGACCATTGTTTGTTGTATCATCTTAATATTGACCCTCTAATAGACTATGCTGGCATATGAGGTTGCTCAGGATTTGTGATGAGAAACAGAATAGGGAGTCAACATTTGGAAATTGGGTAGAAAGTGGCTTTGGACTTAATTTACCTACTGTACTGTTCCAATGCATTTAAGAATCTTCTGGGGGCAAAATCAAAACTGTTCTCTGGTGGTTCCAGGATGATATTCAAAGGGGAACTTATTGGTATCGAAGAAGCACCATGAGGTGAGAGCACAGATCTGTACTGAGAGCCTGCTGATATTTTCCCCCAGCAGAGCGGCTGCACCCCAGGGTTAATGGTTAATAAACCATATGATTAGAGAACATGTTTAGGAAACTGTCCTGATGTTTTCTTCCATGTGAAGGACATCGATGATGTAACACTCTCTCCACCCGTATACTTGTAAACCCATGAGTCTGGAGGAGAAAAATGGGCATACAAAGCGGAAACTCTTCATTTTTCTTTCCTTCTGAGAGTAAGCTTCTCTACAAAGGATATGTGTCTTCTTCGTCCACATGGAGACGGTGGCCTTGACTAGCACTGCTGAGAGCGGAATCTCTAATTCTGGTTCCAATATCAGGCAGTTTGCTTGTCCTCAGATATAAGCTTTCTTCTCCAGTATCAGTTTTATCAATTATAAAGGTAATATTTAGATTTTATATCTGTTTCTTTTCATCTGTTTTTTTTTTCTTGCTGTCACCCAGGCTGGAGTGCAGCAGTGATCATGGCACACTATAGCCTTGACTTCCTGGGCTCAAACAATCCTCTCACTTTAGCCTCCCAAATAACTGGGATCACAGGCATGCTTCACTACCCCAGCTAATTTTTATTTTTTTTTATAGACATGAAGTCTTCTGATGTCACCCAGGCTGGTTCCAAACTCCTGGGTTTAAGCCATCCTTCTACCTTGGCCTCTCAAAGTTTTGGGCTTATAGGCATGAGTGACCTTGCCCAGCCTTGTTCTTTTGATCTTATTTTAAAATTCAAGGAGAAGAGAGGTGTCATTTTGGGGCTTCTCTCATGTCTCAACATTGTGCATTACTATTTTTCATGGTAAAATAAATGTATTTTATTTTAAATTATCAGTTGAGCATGGTAGATCACGCCTGTAATCCCACCTCTTTGGAAGGCAGAGGCAGGAAGATCACTTGAGGACAGGAGTTCAAGACCAGCCTAGTCAACATAGTGAGGCCCTGTATCTATCAAAAAAACTTTTCTTAAAAAAAATTAGCACACACTGGTAGTCCCAGCTACTTGGGAGGCCGAGATTGGAGGATCATTTGAACTCAGGAGTTCAAGGCTGCAGTGAGCTACAATGGTGCTATTCCATTTCAGCCTGAGTGACAGAGAGAGATCCTGTCTCTTAAAAAAATAAATAAAATAAAAATAAATAAGATGACCTCTTAATAATTCTATATAAATTAATCATAGTCCAAATCAATTTTGTATGCCTAAAATTAATCCCCAAATCAGTGTGTATGCATACACACACACAATAGTTTTCAATATTTGAATGAGAGCTAGTTTACTTAGGGAGATATTTTAATAATTTATTTAAGAAAGGTAACAACTTTGTGAAAAAAGTAAACCTTGTGTAAGGCCCCCCTTATACAAGGAATTTAAGCTAAGTTGATCTAAATTATAATAATTCTATTAGAGTCTCTGTCTCCAAAGATATTATTCACCAAGTAACTTCCCCTATACCAGGATACAAAAATTTCAAACACAAATACACAGTCACACAAATGCATGTATAAAAAATATTTTACAGTTATATATTCAAAACACTAACAAGTTTCTCAGATTTTTGTTTCTTTCAGCTGTTTGGTCTACCTTTATTCTACATTTTCCCACATTCCTGAAGAAAATATGTATTATATATATCTATATAGCTATAAATCTATGTATGTATATATATGTATATAGATGCATGTATATTAATATATATTTACAGTACATGTATAACATATATTTATATATTTCCTTCTTTCTTCACAATTAATACTTGGATATTACCTTTACATTGGTAGTTATATTCTTTTTATAATCAGAAAAAAATTTGTGTGTAAATCTATTTGACAATGCATAGCCAAAATCTTAGCTATCCAGATCTTCAAATAAGTCTCAGAGCTGGGGTCTCGGGCCCTATCAGCCTGTGGCCACCATAAAGGTAGTACATGGACTTACTGGCTCTCATCTGTCTTCTCTATTGTGGGATTTTGAGACCTTTCCAAGTCCCTATGGTGTCTTATATGTTGCTTGCACACAGTATTTTCAGCTACCATCAAATGTACATATGTTGGGGCTACCTTCTCCAAGCCTCTTGCACAGATTGCAGATGGAGGCAGTGTAGAAGAGTACAGGAGGAGAGGGAGGAAATAGACCAGGTATCAGTAAGAACCATAATTTCTCAGAAATGCCCTTCTCATTCAGTGGCTACTCTCCTATCACCTTGTATTAGTCCATTCTCATGCTGCTCTAAAGAATAGCCCAGGCATGGGTAATTTATAAAGAATAGAGGTTTAATTGATTCACAGTTTCACATGGCTGGGGAGGCCTCAGGAAACTTACAGTCATGACAGAGGGGAAAGCAAACACATCCCTCACATGGTGGCAGGAGAGAGAAGTGCTCTAAACAAAGTGGGAAAACCCCTTATAAAACCATCAGATGTCTGTGAACTCACTCCCTGTCATGAGAACAGCATGGGGGAACTGCCCCCGTGATCTAATCACCTCACACAAGGCATGTTCCCCAACACATGAGGATTACAATTTGGATTACAATTCAGCATGAGATTTGGGCAGGGACACAGAGCCAGACCATATCACACCTTCTCTTGTAAATCTTTTCTTTTCAATAGAAGAAGTCCTTCTCAAGGAGCCCTGAAGTCCCTCTCCATGGGCTTTCTTGTTGTGATCACATAGCTGTGAATCCTAAGCCAGGCCTCCCTTGAGTTCAAGCTAAGGCCACCATTACATTTTCTGATGGGCTGAGTTTCAAATACTGAAACATTTATCCTTTGAAAAGAAAGCAAAATTTTAAAACAGCGAATAGAAATGGAATTCACTCTTCATTAGTGCTTTAAATGATACCTGAAGGTAAATCAAACTTTCCCTAATGATGCAGGGTCAATCCTATGAACATGATAGTCGGCGCTATTCTACAACACAGGTATTTTCTGCTATTGAGCTCTGTAACTATTTGTTACCACTCCTAAACCGCGATACTTTAGAGGATCCTCTGTCTTCTATTCATGATTATAGTGTCTTGTTATAGTCAATGTCCTTGTGAGTTAGAAACTAGAAAAGCAATATTGATAAATTTGGTGCAAATAAGACTAAATTGTCTCTGCTGAGACTTACTGGAATTTTCTCATGAATATAGCTTGTAACCTCAAGTGAATTTGGGAATCTTTATTTTGGCTGCTCTGATGCCTTTGTGATTTGGCTTTAGGATCAGAGCTGATTTCCCATCTGTGACTCTGCATCCTGATTTTTCCATGGCAGTCATAATGTCCTGGAGAAATACAGTAATAGTTTCTGCTTTCATTCTCAAAGGTGTTGCAAATTGGATATAGATTAAATGGTCGCCCTGCAGATGAGTGGGTAGTATCAGCAGGTTTAAAAACTGTACTACTTTCTTAAGTGATCTATATATCAGGATTGTACTCAGGCTCACAAGAAACATGAAAGAGTACAGCAGGAGAAAAACTAATATCAAGTACCTACTGTTTGCCCTGGCCTATGCCAAACACATTCACATTTATCATATTTGTTTAATCCTCAAAATAGACATAATTCTCTTCTATGTAAAAGGGAGTCGAGTCTCCAAGAATTAGTTTACAAGCCTCGAGGATGACATAAGGAGAAAAGAGAGGTGCTTTTAAACCACAAATGGACTTATTTCAAATTCTTTTATTCCATTTCTAACCACAATGTTTATCATTATCATACAGTAAGCTAGAGAACCTCTTCCTGGTAGCATTATAACATTGTCTTCACAGTTGGTTAAAAGGAAGAAGATAGGAAAAGGAACTTAATTTAATTCTGAAATGTTTGGAAAGCCTTGGTTTGGAGAAGGTGCTGAATATAATGTCATAGCTTTAGCTTAATGGTAAAGCCTACCTGACTGATCAGTGCTGTAGTTTCTGAGGTCTGTGGCTTTGAACATTTTCAAGCATGTGATGAGTCAAAGGAATGGAAAATCATAGGGGAAAATGTAACTTTAACCATTCTGGGTGTATCTAGGAATGCAGCCTTTTATTTAAAAAAATGAATGCTTAGAGCACAAAATAGTAGGATTCTGAGGAATGTGGGACAGCACCCACCCCATCCATAATCATTTTAAAAGCTGTCTATATATTAGGGCCCAAGTCTGCCATTTTGGTTTATGTATATATTTTTTTCCTTATGTTTTTTATTTTTTTCCCCCAATTTCCTGTAGGTTACAGGAACATTTTTTTGAAAGTCCATATTTATTTATCTGGTGTTTTTGAGTCTATCTCTCTATAAAGTTTTCTTTAGTGGTTGTTCAAGTTATTATATTATACCTACATAAATTATCACAGTCTGTTAGTGTTAACATTTACCAGCTCAAGTGAAGTATAGAACACTTATCACCATTTAAGTCCCCTTTGCCCACTCCCATTTATGATATAATTGTCTTAAATACTTTCTCTATGTACATTGAGAACCATATTGTTAAATTAAGGTTGGCCTATAGCTGTCTCCTTATCCTTTAAGTTCTGCCTAAAGCCTTCTTGGTGCATAATAAACTGTAACCCAACTTGATGTGTAAACAGACTGTATGTAACTACTTTAACAAATAGCTGAGGCTCAGTCAATCATAGCAGCTTAACTTCAGCCAATCATAGGCAGCCAGCTGTTCAAACCAGTTTCACATAAGGTATATGCCCAGCTTTAACCAATCTAGCTGTTTCTGTACTTTACTTCTGTTTTCTGTATATCACTTTCCTTTTCCCGTTTATAAATGTTATCTGACAGTGTGGCAACCCTGGAGTCTCTCCAAATAGTTTTTCTTTGTCTTTGATTTTTAGAAGTTTGATTATGATGTGTCTGGGTGGGCTTTCATTTAGGTTTATCCTATTTTGAATCTTGCAGCTTCTTGACTTTGTAGGTTTATACTTCTTGCTAAATTGGGACCTTTTCCAGCCATTTTTCTTTGCTTTTCTTATTCTCATCATTTCTCCTCTCCTTCTAGGACTCCAACGGCATGGAGTTAGATCTTTTGTTATGGGTCCATAGGTACTTTAGGCTTTGTTGATTTTTCCTTAGCCTAGATTCGATCTGTGGTTCACATTAGATAATTTCTGTTGTTCTTTCTTCAAGTGCATGGATTCTTTCCTCTTTCTTCTTCATTGTGCTGTTGAGCCCATCCATTAAATTTTTAATTTTTATTATTGAACTTTTCAGTTTTAAAATTTCCATTTGGTTCTTTTTTTGCTGAGATTTTTTCTTTCTTTCTTTCTTTCTTTCTTTCTTTCTTTCTTTCTTTGTTTCTTTCTTTCTTTCCTTCCTTCCTTCCTTCCTTCCTTCTTTCTTCTTTCTTTCTTTCCTTCTTTCTTCCTTTCTTCCTTTCTTTCTTCCTCTTTCCTTCCTTCCTTCCTTCTTTGTTCTTTTGAGACGGAGTCTTGCTCTGTCACCAGGCTGGAGTGCAGTGGTGCAATCTTGGCTCACTGCAACCTCCGCCTCCTGGATTCAAGCGATTTTTCTGCCTCAGCCTCCCGAGTAGATGGGACCACAGGCGCATGCCACCACACCCCACTAATTTTTTTGTATTTTTAGTAGAGACAGGGTTTCACCATGTTGGCCAGGATGGTCTCAATCTCTTGACCTCGTGATCCGCTCACCTCGGCCTCCCAAAGTGCTGGGATTACAGGCGTGAGCCACCACACCCGGCCGAGATTTTCTAATTTTTTTTTCATTTGTTTCAAGTGTATTTGTAAATTTTGCTGAAGCCATCTTATAATAGCTATTTTAAAACTCTTGTCAGACAATTCAAACAATATTCATGTCATCTTTGTGTTGGCATCTGCTAGGGTTTGAATTTGTCCCCTAAAGTTCATGTATTGGAAACTAGATTCCTCAATGTGGCAGTGTTGTGAAGTGATATGGTTTGACTCTGTGTCCCTACCCAAATCTCATCTTGAATTGTAATTCCCACATGTTGAGGGAGGGACCTGATGGAGGTCATTGAATCATGGAAGCAGTTTTCCTCATGCTGTTCTCATGATAGTGAGTGACTTCTCACAAGACCCGATGGTTTAAAAGTGTGTAGTGGTTCCTTTCTCTCTCTTTTGCCACCATATAAGATGTGCCTAGCTTTCCCTTTACCTTCTACATGATTATAAGTTTCCTCTACAGCCATGGAGAACTGTGAGTAAATTTAAACTTTTTTCTTTATAAATTAACTAGTCTCAGAGGTAGTGTTTTTTTGTTTTGTTTTGTTTTGCTTTTTTGAGACGGAGTCTTGCTCTGTTGCTCAGGCTGGAGTGCAGTGGTGCAATCTTGGCTCACTGCAATCTCTGCCTCCAAGGTTCAAGCAATTCTTCTACCTCAGGCTCCCAAGTAGTTGGAACTACAGGTGCATGCAGCCACGCTTGGCTAATTTTTTGTATTTCAGTAGAAACAGGTTTCACTGTGTTGCCCAGGCTAGCTGTAAACTCCTGAGCTCAGGCAATCTGCTTTTGAGATAGAGTCTTACTCTATCACCCAGGCTAGAGTGCAGTGGCATGATCTCAGCTCACTGCAACTTCTGCCTCCTAGGTTCAAGTGATCCTCCTGCCTCTGCCTCCAAAGTAGCTGGGACTACAGGCATATGCCACCATGCCCAGCTAATTTTTTGTATTTTTAGTAGAGACAGGGTTTTACCATGTTGGCCAGGCTGGTCTTGAACTCCTGAACTCAAGTGATCTGCCCACCTCAGCCTCCCAAAGTGCTGAAATTACAGGCATGAACCACCATGACCAGCCACAAGTCGTTCTCTATAGCATTGTAAAAATGGACTAATACAGAAAATTGGTATTAGGAGTGGGGTACTGGTATAAAGAGAACTGAAAATGTAGAAGTGACTGTGAAATTTGGAGCTGGGTAAGGGGCAGAGGTTGGAATAGTTTGAAGGGCTCAGGAGAAGACAGGAGGATATAGGAAAGTTTGAAACTTTGTAGAGACTTGTTAAATGGTTTTGACCAAAATGGTTTTAGTGATATGGACAATGAAATCCAGGCTGAGGTAGTCTTAGATGGAGATGAGGAATTTATAGGGAACTGGAGAAAGGTCACTCTTGCTATGCTTTAGCAAAGAGACTGGCAGCATTTTGCCCCTGCCCTAGAAATCTATGGAACTTTGAACTTGAGAGATGATTTAGGGTATTAGACAGAAGAAGTTTCTCAGCAGCAAAGCATTCAAGAGGTGACCTGGCTGTTTCTAAAAGCATATAGTCGTATGCATTCACAAGGAGATGATCTGAAATTGGAACTTATCTTTAAAAGGGAAGCAAAGCACAAAAGTTTGGAAAATTTGCAGTCTGATCGTGTGGTAAAACAGAAAACCCCATTTTCTGGGGAGAAATTTAAGCTTCTGGCAGCAGAAATTTGCATAAGTAAAATGAAACTGAATGTTAATATCCAAGACAATGGGGAAAATGTCCCCAGGGCATTTCAGTGATCTTCACAGCAAGCCCTCCGTCATAGGCCTGGAGGTCTAGGAGGGAAAAATGGTTTTGTGGGCCATGCCCAGGGTCCTGCTTCTCTGTGCAACTCTGGGACATGGCGCCCTGTGTCCCAGCCCTTCCAGCTCCAGCCATGGCTAAAAGGTGCCAAGGTATAGCTTGGGCCATGGCTGTATAAGGTGCAAACCCCAACCCTTGGTGGCTTCCACATGGTGCAGTGCCTGAGGGTGCACAGAAGCCAAGAGTTGAGGTTTGGAAATCTCCACCTAGATTTAAGAGGATGTATGGAGTTGCCTAGAGGTCCAGGCAGAAATCTGCTGCAGGAGTTGAGCTCTCATGGAGAACCTCTACAAAGGCAATGCTGAGGGGAAATGTTGGGTTGGATACTCATGAACATAAAGATGGCAACAATAGACACTGGAGACCACTAGAGGGGCAAGGGAAGGGGGAGGGCAAGGGTTGAAAAACTATTGGGTACTGTGATCAGTGTCTGGGTGACAGGATCAATCATAGTCCAAAACTCAGCATCACACAATATACCCACGTAACAAGCCTACACATTTACTCCTTGAATCTAAAATAATAGTTGAAATTATTTTTAAAAATTAAATTAATTAAATGTGTTTTTCTTTTTTACTAGGCTGATCCTTTGACCCTTTCTTGGTTTTCTTGGGGCTTTTTCTTTTCTTTTATCAGCGTATGTTGGTATCTTGGGTTACAGGCTTCTCTAGCATCCAGTGTAAAATATACGTGACAAAAGGAAACCTAGAGACCTCAGTGCCATGCTGTTTTTAAGGTTTCAAAGTCCCTAAGTGTCTTGTCCTTTGTCTCCACCTTTCTGAGTGTTCTCACGTTTGTTTTATGTATAATATCCAGAGATTTTAGCTATATCTAGAGAAGGGAATAGAGAGACACATTGAATTTATCTTCCAGCCATAATCTTTTAGCCCTTTTGATGCACCCTCAGTGTCCAAATATTTTGAAATAACCATGAGTTCCAGAAGATTCTATAATCAAGATTGATATATGGCTCTCTGTGTCAGCTAGTTTCATCAACTACTACTATAAGTTTGAGTTGTTATTTGTGGCTACAGATGTTAATTTAGACACAAATTTATATGAATTGACTTACATTGGCTTAATTTGCCTTTGTTGAAATTGCATTCTGCCAGATTATTTTGGCCAAATTTCCTTCTTTAGCCCTATCATATGTAACTCTTTAAGCTAAGTTCCTAGTCCCTAACCTGAGCGAGTACAAATTTTTTTCTTAATTGTTTGCTTTGGGATTATAAGTAAAACTTCTTCCTCTAATCTCAAAATCCATTTCATGTATGAGGATGTTCTGCAGTGAGCAGATATATGCAAATCTCCCCCTAAATGGCCAAGGAAGCCGGGAAGCCAGAGAAAGAGGCTGACAAATCCAGTTTCTCAGAAAGAAACATTTGATAGGAACCCGTGAACAGAAGCAATGCCTTGGGCAGCTGAGAGACCATAGATTCCCACACCCACTCTCCAGAAATATTATTTCTATAACAAGCTTTTTTTTTTTTTAAATAAAATGTGTGGCTATGTTGGACACAATCAGAGAAATGAAAAAGCACGTTTACTTTTCTATCAGGCTGGTACAATTTCTCCTCTAGCCATTTGCTTTATGCTTCTATTGCTAGCTGAACCTGTGTTGACAAACAAATGCCCCAAAGAGGCAGCCAACCCACTGCAGTGGCTATACACTGCCCTTCCTTACCACACTGCACCGTATGCCTTTCAGTTAATAATCACTCTAGGCCAACCAGCATGTTCAGGGTGTCTCCATACTCACATGGAAGTCCAAATGCATCTAACAGATATGCCACACCATCCCGCACAGACATGACTGGCCATCCTGGGATTTACCCTACGGATGCCTTATTCCTCTTTCCCATCTCATGGTCTCTCAGCTCCTGACTGACTCACCAAATGTTCTGAATAAGTAGGTATATGCAAATCTACCCCCAAAGGCCAAAAGAGCTGACAGAACAAAGAAAGAGGCTGACAAATCCAGTTTCCCAGAAAGAAACATTTATTAGGGACTTAACAAACAGAAGCAATGCTTTGGGCAGCCACAAGATGATGGATCCAGACACTCTAACTCCAGAAAATACCCTTTCTGTAGCAATAATTTTTTTTTTTTGGTAAGATATGCGAGGCTGGTCATGTCCCAAACCCTCTTGTGATGCTTATGACCACTGCTGAAGTTAAAGAAACATCTTTATGAAGAGTTATCTATGATGTAGGTATTGTTTCTTAACCTTGCTGTGGGAATGCCTGGATATGCATGAATTAAAGGCAGTTAATTCACTTCAAGATGGCACTTTTCTTGCCATGCTGCTTTCCTACAGGAGTACACTCACAGAGTTCGTCTGTGAGGTGTGATTTCTAAGTAATTTCAGGGTGTTACAAGTTCCTTTTCAAGGGATCATACATCTTGTTATAAATGGTGTAGACCCAGAGGTAAATTAGTCATACACCTCTTGCTGTGTGACCCAGTTCCTCACAGGCCATGGACCAGTACTGGTCTGTGACCTAGGCATTGGGGACCCCGATCTAATCCACGTGTCTTCAACAGTAAAGCCAAATCAACCCCAATGAAGACCTTAGCCACTGTTTGTTTTTCTCTTTATCTCTCTCTCATATGTATATCCACATATATACACATTTAGAAAAATTATACAAATTGCATAATGTGCTTTTTAAAAAGGAACTGTACAATTTGTGTAATGACTTAACAATTTTTTTTCACTTAACTGCATATTATAAATAATTTTCTATGTCAACAAAAACATATCCAGATTCTGACTTTTAATAGCAGCATGACATTCTATTATGCAGATGGATCAAAATATTTATCTACTCTTCAATGATTAAACATTTAGATTGTTTCAGTTTTTCACTCTTATAAACAATGCCACAGCAAAGGTGTGCATGTTTCATACATGCACTGATTTATATTTTTCTTATTTTTCTTATACTTCTTTAAGTAGAATTGCTGGGCTATAGAACATGTCCTTTTGAAGGTTTTATGGCACATATTACCAAAGCATCCTTCACAAAAAGTGTAGCAATTATCCTCCCATTAATCCTGTATGAGAGCCCATTTTCTTATATGCTTGCTATTGCTAGATATTAAAATTCCTATATATTTTTGACAATCTGGCTAACAAGTAAAAAACTGTTTTATTTATCTGACTATAACAAGGGTATATGTCTTCCTTTTGAATTGAATTACTGTGGAAATGTGAATTTTTTATGACATTTATTTTAAACATGTTCTTCCAGTTTTTAATTTTATTTTTGACCAAGCTTCTGGCATTTTTTCACAATATGAAAGTTTTTCTCTTTTAACGTACTTACTTAAATTTTTTGCTTCATGATTCCTACTTTAGTGTTATGCTTATGCTATATAGACTTTTATTCATACTTAAAGAATAAAGTTATTCACCTATATCTATATTTTTCTTGTACTTTTAGAGTTTAATATTTTAATTTTAAAACACACCTGAATTTCTATATAGAAGGCTAAAGCCATGAGTCAACTTATTTTTTTCACAAATAGCTTGCCAGCTGACCCAATACTGTCATGCTATCTGATCTGAAATGTCTGATTTATGACAATCTTATTCTGACTCCAGACTGGTCGGGGACTAAGAAAGGCAAGAAATACCTATGGAATCTGCCTGTCCATGTCTAATGCTATTCTCATAATAGTAAAATGTTGTATTCCAGGAGCTGCATTTTACACTAACTCTACCATACTACTTGCCTGCGATTTTTATTATGTCGTAGTAGCCTTGCATTATTTTCAGCATGCTACGTACCGTCTATTTACTAAGCAGCCAGAAGGCTATGCCCAATTTTTCTTCTAAAAATCAAGGTGTCTTGCAACTCTATAACATAGAAAAACACAAACTGTTTTTCTCTATATTCACACTCAACACAAAAAAACACTTCTGTGACCAAATATGTGTACAAAAATAAGTAATTTAAAATTAAAGCTGCTTATGCATCAGCAAATGTGCTCAGCTGAGCCAAACAAAGTGTTTTTCAAAGTAAATTTAAGGGGCCAAGGTGGCAGATTAGAAGCAGTGCACTGCTCTCACGGAGAGGAAACAAAGGGCTAGTGAACACTGACCCTACAGGCCAACCATCTGAGAAACCATGTTAGGAGCCACCACGGCAGCGGGGGAAGCTGAGAGGAACAAAGCTGGGCACCAGTCTGTGTGGGCTCAGAGTGGAGCCAGGAGAACCTCTTCAACATGGGAAAGGGTGAGTGAGTGAGAGTCCCCGGTGGATTCACACTCTCCACAGGGACCTGAGCAAGACTGAGAATGGTAGAATCCTGCACCCTCTGCACCACTCCCACAAACAGTGCTTCTAGACTGAGGAAGAGAGTAACCTGGACATACTGTGGGAGCACCTCTTGAGTCCAAGGGAACCTCTACAAGCCTTGGGCTCCAGAGGAGAACAGTGCTGGTGTCATAGCCCAGTAGAGGATATAGCTATAATGCCTGGGAGCAGTAAGTTTGAGCATGTAATTGATGGAGCAGGGCTCAGCTCCAGTTTCAGCCTAGCAGTCCTGCTTTAGCCCAGATTTGGATGGCCACTCCAGCCACTCCTGCCACTGGTAACTAGGCAGGCAATGCCTGCTAGAGCTTCTGGCTCAGTGGTCCTGGTTCTGGGGAAACTCAGCCAGTAGGGACAGCCTCCTGTTTTCTCAGGGAGTGTCCATATGGCAGGGGAAGTATCCCCATCTGCTCTTATGCTGGTAGCCAGGCAAGCCACATCTGCTAGAGCTTCTGGTTCAGCTATCCTAATTCTGCCTGAATTTGCTGAGGGCTATTACCTCCTGCTGCCCTGGAAACATCCAAATGGCAGGGCAGGCAACTCCACCCACCCCTCCCTCCCATAGCCTGAAGATCACACTCAGAGAGCTTCAAACCCAGTGGTTCCGCTTCCACTTGAACTCTGTGAACAGGCACAACCCTGTGTTTCCCCAGAAAGCATACAGACAACATGTTAAGGCTGACCTGGTAAGAATATGGCTCACCTGACAAGTGTGGCCACTGCCCGAGGGAGATCCAAACATCCAAAAAAGGAAAGGCCAGCATAGGGACAGTAATCAAAGGAGGCCCCTCCAAGACCTAGAAGCAGTCTAGAATCTAAGCCAGTTAACCAAAGCCCCCTTGCACCATACTCAAACCCCCAAGGGAATCAAAAACAAAAAAGCCAAAAAAAAAAAAAAATCCAGAGGACAGCAACTTTAAAAATTTAAGAAACATCAGACCACACAGATGAAAAAGAATCAGCAACTCACAAAACCAGCGTGCCTTGTTTCCTCCAAATGATCACACTGGTTCCTCAGCAAGGGTTCTTAACCAAGCTAAAATGGCTAAAATGACATAAATGGAATTTGGAATATGTATAGAGACGAAGATCATCAAGATTGAGGAGAATGTCAAAATCCTATCCAAAGAAGCCAAGAATCAGAATAAAACAATAGAGGAGCTGATAGATGAAATCGACATTAACAAAAAGAGCCAAACTGATCTCACAGAACTGAAAAAAAAAAAAAAAACCTACAAGAATTTCATACTTGCAATTGCAAGTATTAACAGCAGAATAGACCAAGTTGAGAAAATAGTCTCAAGAGTTCAAAGACTGGCTCTCTGAAATAACTCAGTCAGACAAAAACAAAGAAGAAAGAATAAAAAAGAATAAACAAAACTTCTGAGAAATATAGAATTACATAAGAAAAACCAAATGTATTACTCATTGGCATCCCTAAAAGAGATGGGAGGAAAGCAAGGAACTTGGAAAACATATTCCAGGATACTGTCAATGAAAACTTCCCAAACCTCACTAGGGAGGCCAACATTCAGCCCAGGAAATGCAGAGATCCCCTGATATTATACAAGAAAACCATCCTCAAGACACATAATCATCAGATTATCCAAGGTTGAAATAAAAGAAAAAATGGTGGGCCAGGCATGGTGGCTCAAGCCTGTAATCCCAGCACTTTGGGAGGCCAAAGTGGGTGGATCGCCTGAGGTCAGGAGTTTGAAACCAGCCTGACCAACATGGGGAACCCCATCACTACTAAAAATACAAAAATTAGCTAGGCATGGTGGCATGTGCCTCTAATCCCAGCTACTTAGAAGGCTGAGGCAGGAGAATCTCTTGAACCTGGGAGGCAGAGGTTGCAGTGAGCTGAGATCTCATCACTGCACTCCAGCCTGGGTGACAGAATGAGACTCTGTCTCAACAAAGAAAAAAAGAAAAAAAGAAAAAATGGCAGCTAGAGAGAAGGGGCAGATTACCTAAAAAGGGAGCCGCAACAGGCTAACAGTGGACCTTTCAGCAGAAACCCTACAAGCCAGAAGAGATTGGGAGTGTATATTCAGCATTCATAAAGAAAACAATTTATAGCCCTTTCATATTTAGCCAAACTAAGCTTCATAAGTTAAAGAAAATAAAGATCTGTTTCAGACAAGCAAATGCTGAGGGAATTTTTACCACCAGACCTGCCTGACAAGAGGATCTGAAAGGAACACTAAATATGAAAAGACCATTACCACTCACTACAAAAACATATGTAAATACACAGAGCAGTGACTCGATAAAGCAACCACACAAACATGTCTGCATAATAACCTACTAACAATATGATGATGGAATCAAATCTGTACATACCAATACTAACCTTGAATGCAAACAGGCTAAAACCCTAATGAAAAGGCCCAGAGTGGCAAGCTGGATAAAGAGAAGCAACATCCAATGGTATGCTGTCTTCAAGAGACCTATCTTATATGCAATAACATCCATAGGCTCAAAATAAAGGAATAAAGAAAAAATCTAAGCAAATGGAAAACAGAAAGAAAACAGAATTTGCAACTCTAATTTCAGACAAAATAGACTTTAAGACAGCAAAGATCAAAAAAGATAAAGAAGGGCATTATATAATGACAAAGGCTTCAATTTAACATGACCTAACTATCCTAAATATATATGCACCCAACACAGGATCACTCAGATTTATAAAGCAAGTTCTTAGAGACCTTTGAAGACACTTAGATTCCCACAGAATAATAGTGGGAGATTTCAACACCCCACTGGCAATATTTGATGGATCATCAAGGCAGAAAATTAACAAAGATATTCAGGACCTGAATTCAACACTTGATCAAATGGATCTAATAGACACCTAGAGAATTCTCCACCCCAAAACAATAGAATATACATTCTTCTCATCACCACATGGCACATACTCCAAAATCGACCACACAATTGGACAAAAAATAATCTCAGCAAAGTAGTATAAAAAAAATCATACCAACCACATTCTTGGACCACAGCAAAACAAAATAGAGATCAATACAAAGAAAATGACTGAAAACCATACAATTACATGGAAATTAAACAATCTACTCCTGAATGACTTTGGGATAAACAACGAAATTAGGACAGAAATCAAGAAATTGTTTGAAACTTATGAGAACAAAGATACAATGTACCAGAATCTCTGGGATACAGCTAAGGCAGTGTTTAGAGAGAATTTTGTAGCGACCACATTAGAAAGTTAGAAAGATCTCAAATTAACAACCTCATATCACAACTAGAAGAACTAGAGAAGCAAGAGAAGATCAACTTCAAAGGTGACAGAAGACAAGAAATATGCAAAATCAGGATTGAACTGAAGGAAATTGAGACACACATACAACATGTATACAATATCAACGAATCCAGGAGTTTGTTTCTTAAAGAAATTAATAAGATAGACTGTTAGCTACACTAATAAGGAAAAAAAAGATCCAATTAGAAATGACAAAGGGATGTTGCCACTGACCCCACAGAAATACAAGAAAACACCACAGGCGTTTACAGAGATGTAAACATCTCTATGCACACAAACTGGAAAATTTAGAGGAAATGGATAAATTTGCAGACGCATACAACCGCCCAAGACTGAAGATACTGAATCCATGAAAAGACCAGTAACAAATTACAAAATTGAATCAAGTATAAAAAGCCTACCAATTAGAAAAAACCTAGAACCAGATGGATTTACAGGCAAATTCTACCACATACATAAAGAAGAGCTGATAACATTTCTCATGAAACTATTCCAAAACGCTGAGGAGGTACTCTTCCCCAACTTATTCTACGAGGCCAGCATCATTCTGATACCAAAACCTGGCAGAGATACAACAAGAAAAGAAAACTTCAGGACAAGATCTTTGATGAGCATAGAAGTAAAAATCCTCAAGAAAATACTATCAAACCAAATCCAGCAGCACATTGAAAAGCTACTTATCATGATCATGTAGGCTTTACTCCTGGAATGCAAGATTGGATCAATATATGCACATCAATAGATGTGATTAATGACATAAAGAGAACTAAAAACAAAAACCACATGACTATCTCAATAGATGAAGAAAAGGCTTTCAATAAAATTCAACATCTTTTCTTCCTGTGAAAAACTCAATAAACTAGGCATTGAAGGAACATACTTCAGAATAATTAGCCATCTATGACAAATGCATAGCCAAAATCATACTGCATTGGCAAAAGCTGGAAGCATTTCTCCCTTGAAAGCCAGTGTAAGACAAGGAAACCCTCTCTTACTACTCCTATTCAACATAGTATTGGGAGGCCTGGCCAGGGCAATCAGGCAAGAGAAAGAAATAAATGGCACTCAAATGGTAAGAGAGGAAGTCACTCTATTCCTGTTTGCTGATGACATGATTCTATATCTAGAAAACTCCATAGGCTCAACCCCACAACTCCTTGATCTGATGAACAACTTCATCAGTTTCGGGTACATTAATGTACAAAAATCAGTAGAATGCTGATTTGTACATACACCAACAAAATCCAAGCTGAGAGCTAAATGATAAATGCAATTTCATTCATAATTGCTACAAAAAAAATAAAATACCTGGGAATATAGCTGTTAGGGAGCTAAAAGATCTCTATAATGAGAATTACAAAACACTGCTCGAAGAAATCAGAGATGACACAAACAAATGAAAAAACATTTCATGCTCATGGATAGAAAGAATCGATATTGTTAAAATGGTGATACTGCTCGAAGCAATGTATAGATTCAATCCTACTCCTTTCGAATTACCACATTCTTCACATAATTTTTAAAAACTATTTTAATATTTATATGGAATCAAAGAAAAGCCTGAGTAGCCAAGGCAATCCTAACCAAAAAGAACAAATCCTTAGCCATCACATTAACCAACTTTGAACTATGCTACAGAGCTACAGTAACCAAAACAGCATGGTACTGGTATGAAAACAGACACATAGAGCAATGGAATAGAGTAGAGAGCCCAGAAATAATGCCACACACCTACCACCATCTGATTGTCAACAAAGATGACAAAAACAAGCAATGGGGAAAGGAGTCTTCATTCAATAAATGATGCTGGGACAACTGGCTAGCCATACACAGAAGATTAAAACTGGACCCCTACTTTATACAACATACAAAAATTAATTCAAGATGGATTAAAGACTTAAATGTGAAACCTAAAACTATAAAAACACTAGAAGATAACCTAGGAAATACCATTCTGGACACAGGAAGGACTTCACAAGGGTTTCATGACACAGACACCAAAGCAATTGCAATAAAAGCCAAAATTGAGAAATGGGATCTAATTAAACTAAAGAGCTTCTGCACAACAAAAGAAACTATCAACAAAGTAAACAACCTACATAATGGGAGAAGATATATTTGCAAACAATGCATCAGAAAAGGTCTAATATCCAGAATCTATAGGGAATTTAAACAGATTTGCAGGCAAAAACCAAACAACCCATTAAAAAGTGGGCAAAGGACATGAACAGATAATTTCAAAAGAAGACATACATGTGGCCAAGAAGCACATAACAAAATGCTCAACATCACTAATCGTTAGAGAAATACAAATCAAAACCACAGTGAGATACCATCTCACACTAGTTAGAATGGCTATTATAAACAGTCAAAACCCAACTGATACTGGCAAGGTTACGGAGATAAGGGAACACTTACATACTGTTGGTGGGAATGTAAATTAGTTCAGCCATTGTGAAAAGCAGTGTGGCAATCCCTCAAAGAGTTTAAAACAGAATTACCATTTAATCTAGCAATTCCATTATTGGGTATATACCCAAAGGAATATAAATAGTTCTACCATAAAGACACATGAATGTGTATGTTCACTGCAGCACTATTCATAATAGAAAAGACATGGAATCAACCTAAATGCTGACCAATGATAGAATAGATAAAGAAAATGTGGTATGCATATATACACACACACACACTATGGAACACTATGTAGGCATAAAAAGAATGAGAACATGTACTTTGCCCCAATATGGATGGAGCTAGAGGCGATTATCCTAAGCAAATTAACAGAGGAACAGAAAATCAAATACTGCATGTTCTTACTTATAAGTGGGAGCTATACAACAAGAACACATGGATACCAGGAGGGAACCAACAGGCATCAAGGGCTACCTGAGAGTGGAGGGTGGGAGGGGGAAGAGGATCAGAAAAAAATACCTGTTGGGTACTGTGCTAATTACATGGGTGATGAAATTATCTGTACACCAAACCCCTGTGACATACAGTTTGCTTATGTAAGAAACCTGCACATGTACCCCTGAACCTAAAATAAAAGTTAAAAAATAGAACAAAAGCTGTTGGAACTTTAAATTATTATAGGCCTTAATAGATTGTGATTATAGGATTTGAGTCATGTAACAGACATATAACCTAGGAAGCTGCAACCTCTGTTTCTCTGGCTATAGATTAGTCTTTTCCCTTACCTGTATTATTTTGTAAAATGTTATTAAAGACGAAAGGTTCTAGAAAAGACTCATTTCCTCTTAACTGTTAATCTTCATTATAGATTAACAGGCAAAGACCTCTTTCTTCTCTTAGGCAAAGACCTCATGACTATCACATTGTCTAAGACATGTTAAATATACTCTTTAAAATGGTGGGGATGAGGTAGGGCACAAGCTGTAACTAATCAAATTGCTGTAACTCATAAACCAGCCATGTGTGGAAATATAAGTAGGACCTTGCCTTTTCAATTTCTCAGCACTGATCCCATTTCTTTGGAGTCTGTATTTTCCAAATGGCCATCCTCAGTTTTACACTTGTATAAACTCATTTAAACTGGATTCTGATCCTTTCCATTATTTCAGACTGACATATTGGTGACTCAGATGGGACCCAAAGTGAGCTTCCTATGTTGATTCTTTATAAACTAGCATGCTGGTACCAGCATGAATGAACTGTTTCCATCCAACTGACTTTTGCTGCAGTTTGTGGGAGCCCTTAGTAAGGCTCCTCTCTGGTTTCAAATCTCCCTGGCTTAGGTGAAATGCAGACTGTATTCAAGCAACCTGATTCCATACCAGATGGAGCTGGAATTGAAGCTTAACTTTAAAACTTTAAAGTAATAGTTTCACTTTTATCATTCTAGAGATTCTGTTGTTTGCAAGTTTGTGGTTATAATCTTTAAGGTTAAGATTTTGTCTTACTTGCTAAAGTTTGTAACCTTTTCTCTAGTTCAAAATCTGGGTTCTCTTTAACAGGAGAAAGTAAATATCTGTGGCTTAAGCAAAACTGTGATTTAAACTGATGAGGTTTTGAAGTTTGGTTCAATTTGGCAAGTTAGAATTCTTCTTTTGAGTGACCAATAATTCATAAAAGACTTTATGAGAATGTGGTAAGTCCTGCAGACAAAGGACACTGTTCTTCCTAGCCAAAAGCACCTTAGACAACCAAGGACTTGTACAAGTCTCAGAGCTTAACTCCCAAAGAAGAACATACAGGGAAATTTGCTTAAACTTGTGGGCACACGTAAGGTACTGATTTCCCAGTGCCTTAAGCATGCAGAATTCCTGGTTGTCATTGAGGACACATAAAAGGGAAGAACCAACCGAAGGATAACACTTAGGGAGCTAGTCCATTAAGTAGCACACTCAATCCAAAACACCTTTCCCTTTGAGCTTTTAGTCCTTAAGAGGAAAATACAAATGATGGACAACCAGCCATCTAAAACTAAGTCTTCCTTTAGGAAAAATCCACCTTTAGAGACTCCAGCTAGATTCATGTACAATACTTATGGTATCACCTCTTGTCATTATTTTTAAAAATGGTCCGTATAACTTGTGAAGAACCAAAACTTTAATGGCTAAAATGGGGTGCCTTTGAAATACTTCAAGTAATTTACTTGCATATTCAAATTAGAAAAAACTGACTCTAGAATAAAACAGTAATTGCGAATGTTATTTTCAATGGCATTTGAATGCATCCAAAAGAGGTTCTGATAAAGTTATTTCTTTGCAGGAAATAAAACCAAAAAATTGTCTAAAACAATTTCTGAATTTAAAAAAGCTACTGAAGCTTCTTCTCCCTCAGAAGCTTTCCTTTTTCCTCCCTCAGCTCCTTTTTCTCTTTATCCTTTACTGTCTAAATTACCTTGCCCTGCTAGGGAAATTAAGTATTTGAGCTTATTACCCTGGCTTTTCTGATTTATGTCAATTAGTTTACATGTTGTTTTCAAAAAAAAAAAAAACAAGGCTAAAAACGAGGTTTGTGTAGATAAAGCCCATTGGAAATTCTCCCAGAGGATTTCCATAAATGTTCAAAAGAAGACTTTCGTAATGCCCGTGACACTGAAAGGCGCTACTTGCAACCATCTCTTTAGTCTTTCAAAAGCGAGTTGATTGGAATAAAATTCAGCAATGTCAGCAACAACCAGATGAGTCAGTAGTGTCATACTTTAAAGATTTGAAAAGACTTTTAGACAACATTCAGGTTTTCTGAGGTGACTTCTGCTAATCATCAAAATGATACTCTCCTGAACTCCAAGTTTATAAATGGACTACACGAAAAAAATTAGCTCTCATAGGAAAGAGACATTGCCCTAGCTGGCTACTTCTCAGACTCACAATTTGATTAATCTTGCTGACAAGTTGTCTTGTACTTTAATTAAAAATGAAAAAGAGAAAGAGGCTAGACCAAAAAATAAAGCTAAGAAGATTATAAATTTGCAGCTAAAATAATTATTCACCCAGGCTGGACTGCTAAAATACATCCAGTAAACCTCTGAACAGATCTAACCCTCCAAGTTGCAATTATTGAAAAAAACATGGCCACTTTAAAAAAGATTGCTGAAAATTAACACAGAACGAACAACAGTGAAAGGAGGAAAGGATAGAGAGGAGTACTCCAAGGAACTTAGAGGGATCTTTACTTACCTTCTTACTAATACTCTGGAAGAAATAAAAATTATTTTAAATGGAAAACAATCCCAAGCCCTTGTTTACACAAGAACAACATTTTCTGTAGTAAATCTCATCTTATTACAAGGTCGCATTCCTCAGAGTAAACACTTGGACCAAATGATAGGTGTCACAAATACTCCTATCAATATACAAGTCTCAACCTGTAGCTTTTCAACTAGGTTCCTTACAAGGGACTCATATTTTCCTTTTGGTTCCACGAGCCACCATTCATGTAATAGAGAATTCCCGGAACTATATAATTACTCATATTTATTTTTCCTCAAAGGAGGAACTGTATTTAGAATTACATGGTATGGTATGCATGGGAGATGACATTATTTGTCTAGTCTTTTAAAAATGAATTCACTTTCTGTCTTTTCTGAGTCATAAAGAAGTTTCCTCTCTTGAGTCAACTTATGAAAGATAATAAACTACATCACATTTTAATGACACTATTTTGGATTTTGTGAGCCAGCAGTGAAGAATTGTTCTCAGAACCTTGAATCTGATTTTAGTCTCAGGGCTATACCGGTATCTTCATTAACCTGAGCCTCTGGATCTGACTTGTGATAGAGATCCCTCTTTGTTTACATTTTAAGATTCTTGTTCTTAAGGGCAACCACAAGGCTCTAGGGGAAAGGAGACTCTTCCATCTGGAGACTTTTTACTAACTTGTTTTATTCTGTAACACATTAAAATTATTTACCCAGAAGTTAGATACTGAACAAATCATTTTGGAGATTGTGGACTCATAATTATATCCTAACTTATATTACAGTTATTTGTGTCGTTAACTCCCTTACTAAATTATATACTCCTGGAGGGCAGAACCTTTGTCTTTTCCGTACTTGTCTTCTCCTTTAGCATCTAGTATAGAGGTGGGGACACAGAAAGGTAATATGCTTATTATAGGTTTGGACTTTGATCAGATGAGGGGTAGAAATCTGACTCCATCACCAATTGGCTGTATGACTGTTGTCGTAGTTGCCTATCTGCAAAGTGGGGAGCAAATTCACTGCCTCCCTCCTCCCCTCCCTTCATTCATTTCTTCTTTTAACAAACACTTACTGAACACCTACTAAGTGCTTGGCACCATGGGATATAAGACAAAATAATGAATAACACAGAAATGGTTGTTGTGTTAGGCCCCTATTGACTCCAATAGGGATGACTCTATGTCTGAAAGGCTGAGGAAGAGACCCAAAGACAGTGAACAAGGCATAGGGTTAACTGGGAGGATTCATGTACAGGTATGGCCCATTGGTGGGAGGCTGGTTAGGCCAAACCACTACTGTTTGTAAAAAGCATGCAGTTTGTATAGCATTTTCCCTTAGCACCTTTCACCTAGCTACCTCCATCTAATCCAGAACAAAGGGCTTTGATTCTCTGTGTGGCCTGCACTGCAAGAGATGGGCCAGGGGTTCAGATGTCCTTCATAGATAAGGAGTGAATCTGGATTGGTCACTCCTAGATTCCTTAGGTTGGGACTCTGAGCACATTCTTCTTAGACCATAAGGTCATTCTCAGGGTATGCTGAAGTTATTGCCATCAGGTCTGTCTGCCATATAATGGTCTTTGTTCCCTTGGAATTGTTTTAAGATTAAGAAGGATGATGAAAATGAGTATGGCGATGAACTACAATGTGAGATAGATAGACAGCTAGAGAGGTAGATAGGATTGAATAGGTATTGTTCAATAAATTAATGCTGATGGGGAGAAACAAAGGGAATATGATACTTTAAAAAATATATGATTGATTACCAATAAAAGAGAAAGAGAAAGCAAAGAAAGAGCGAGCTAGGAAAGGAATTCAAATAAACTGGAGATATGGACGCAAAAGAAAATTAAATGAGAAGAAAGGGGATATGAAGAACAGGCAGAAACCTAACCTATGAGGTTGGCTGAGGTATATCTAGAATATCATCAGGACATAAAAATGTTGCTAAATTGTAACCAAAAATATCTTGTAGTACTCTCATCTCACTCACTGCTGGATCCTGTGAGCTGCCTTTGGCTTACAGTTTAGAGCTCCAGTGTTAAGGCAGAGGAGAAAACAAGGATAACTTGAAGACTGTGAGCTTGTATAGCTAGAAATGATGACACCATTCATATACATAAAGTTAGGCATATAAATTAGTTAGGTCTTGAGTTTGGTTTGAAACTGATGACGTTTCAGGTCTGAATGGCTTATCTAGGTAGAGATAACCAATGGCTGGTTGGAAGGGGAATGAAAATTGGAGAAATAATCCCTTTGTAAAAACACACTTAAGCAATGCACAGTGAAGCCACAAAATGGATAATTCTTGAGGGAAATGACAGAGACAAAGCCAAAGAGAACATACTGAATCTTGAGTCATCTCCTGAATGATAACATTCAGGAAATAAGAAAAGGAAATGCTTCAATCAAAGAAAACTAGAGTTGGAGCAAGATGGAGCAAGATGGCGAAACAGAAATCTCCACAGATTGCAACCCTATGCAAAGACACCAGGTTAGCAACTCTCTATATAGAAAAAAAAAAAATCTTCGTAAGAACCAACAATCAGATGAGCACTCATAGTACCTAGTTGTAACTTCATATTGCTGAAAGAGGCACTGAAGAGATAGAAAAAATAGTTTCAAATTGCTGACACCACCCCTCCATTCCCTCTCTGGCAGCAGTGGTGTGGTGTGGAGAGCATCTCCAGCTGGGAAGGGAGAACACAGCAATTGTTAGGCATTGAACTCAGTGCTGTGTTAGAACAGAAAGAAAAACCAGACCAAACTCTGCCGGCACCCACCTATGGAGGGAGCATTTAAATCAGCCCCAGCCAGAGGAGAATCATCAATCCCCGTTGTCCAAACTTGAGTGCCTGCAAACCTCACCACCAAGGGCCACAGCACTCTGTTTCTATAAGAAAACTTGAAAGGCAGTCTAGGCCATAAAGACTGAAATTCTTGATGAGTCCTAGTGCTGAACTAGGCCAAGAGATAGTGGATTTTGAAGGACACATGGCATACTGAGACACCAGCTGGGACAGGCAAGGGAGTGCTGGCATCATCCCTTCCCTAACCCCAGGCTGCACAGCTCATGGCTCCAAAAGAGACTCGTTCCTTCTGCTTGAGGAGAGGAGAGGGAAGAGTGGGGAAGGCCTTCTCTTGCATCTTAAATACCAGCTCAGCCACAGTAGGATATGGTACCAATCAAAGTTGTAAGGCCCCTATTCCAGGCCCTAGCTCCCAGATGACATTTCTAGACACACTCTGAGCCAGAAAGGAACCCACTGCCTTGAAGGAAAGGACCCAGTCCTGCAGCATTCATCACCTGCTAACTTGAGAACTCTTGGGCTCCGAATAACCAGCAGTGATACCCAGGTACTACATAGAGTTCTTTGAGTGAGCCTCTATGACTTGCTGTCTTCAGGTGAGACTCAGCATATTACCAGCTGTGGTGGCTATGGGATGAAACTCCCTCTGCTTGAGAAAAGCAGAGGGAAAAGTAAAGGGGACTTTGTCTGATACCTTGGGTACCACAGCATAGCCACAGAGGGGTAGAGCTCCAAGTGGGCTCTTGAAGTCCCTAATTCCAGGACTTGACTCTTACCATTTCAGAACCTGCCCAGGGCCAGAGGGGAGCCCACTTCCCTGAAAGGTGAGTCCCAGGCCAGGCAGCATTTATGACAAATTAACTTAAGAGAACTTGGGCCTTAAGGGAACATCAATAGTAGTCTACTGTACTCCTCAAAGCCTGGTGTAATGGTGGCTATGGGGTGAGTCTCCTGCTTTTGGAAAAAACATGGAAACGTGGGGAGAACTGCATTGTGTGGTTTCAGTGCCAGAACAGCTGCAATATAATAGAACACCAGGTAGAGTTCTAAGGTTTTTGACTCTAGTCCCTAACTCCTGGATGGAATTTCTAGACTCACCCAAAGCCTGGGACACTTTACTGCCCTGAAGGGAAGGACACAGGCCTGGCTCGTTTTGCCAACTGTTGATTGTAGAGCCTGGGGGCTTTCAGTGAACATAGAGAGTAGCCAGGGAGTGGTTACAGTAGTTCTTTGGCAAGATCCATCACTGTGCTGCCTTCAGTTCTGAGCCAGTGCAGTCATAGTAATGGTGGCCACAGGGGTCCTTGTGTTATTCTACCCTCAGCTTTAGATAGCTCAGAACAGAGAGAACCCCTGTATGTTTGGGAGAAAGTAAGGGAAGAAAACAATAGTCGCTGCCTAGTAATCCAGAGAATTCTCCCAGATCTTGTCCAAGACCTTCAAGGTGGTAACCTCCACAAGTCTGCAAGAACCACAGTGTTACTGAACTTGGGGTACTCCCTAAAGCAGATAGAGCCTGGATTACAACACCCAAGTCCTTTCAAATATCTAGAAAGCCTTCCCAAGAAGAACCTCCTCAAATAAGCCAAGGCAGTGAAGACTCCAATAAATACCTAACTCTTCAATGCCCAGATACTGAAGAACATCTACTAGCATCAACACTATGAAGGAAAACATGACCACACCAAAGGAACTGCATAACTAATCAAGGACCAATCCTGGAGAAACAGGGACATGTGACCCCAGACAGGGAATTCAAAACAGCTGTTTAGAGGAAACTCAAATAAATTTAAGATAACACAGAGAAGAAACTCAGAATTCTACTGGTAAATTTAACAAAGATATTGAAAAAATTAAAAAGAATCAAGTAGAAATTCTGGAGCTAAAAAATACAATTTGCATGCATAAGAATGCATTAGAGATCTTTAATAGCAGAAGTGATCAAAAAGAAGAAAGAATTAGTGAGATTGAAGACAGGTTATTTGAAAATACACAATCAGAGGAGACAAAACAAAAACAATAAAAAGCAATGAAGCATGCCTATGGAATATATTATAGAAAAGAGTCTCAAAAGGGCAAATTTAAGAGTTATTGGTCTTAAAGAGCAGGTAGAGAAAGAGATAAGGGTAGAAAGTTTATGCATAGGGTTAATAATAGAAAACTTTTCAAACACAAAGATATCAATATCCAAATACAAGAAGGTTATAGAACACCAAGAAGGTTTCACCCAAATAAGACAACATCAAAGCATTTAATAATCAAACTCCCAATGGTCAAGGAAAAAGAAAGGATCCTAAAGGCAGCAAGAGAAAAAAACAAACAAACATACAATGGAGCTCTAATGTACCTGGCAATACACTTTCCAGTGGAAACCTTACAGGCCAGGAGAGAAGTAGGATTACATATTTAAAGTGTTGAAAGAAACAAAAAAAGCCTTTTACCCTAGAATAATATATCTGGTAAAAATATTCTTCAAATATGAAGGAGAAATAAAGACTTTCCTAGATAAGCAAACGTTGAGGGATTTCATCAATAGCAGACCTATCCTTAAGAAATGCTAAAGATAGTACTTCAATTAGAAAGAAAAGAACATTAATGAGCAATAATCACCTGAAGATACAAAACTCAACTGGTATTAGTAAGCACACAGAAAAACAGAGTATTATAACACTATAACTGTGGTATGTAAACTACTCTTATCCTAAGTAGAAAGATTGAAAAATGAACCAATAAAAATAATAACTACCACAGCTTTTAAAGACATAACCTGAACAAAAAGATTTAAATAAACAGAAACAACAATAAGTTAAAAAGTCAGGGGATGAAGTTAAGGTTAGAGTTTTATTAGTTTTCTTTTTGCTTGTTTATTTGTGCAACTAGTGCTAAGTTGTTATCAGGTTAAAACAATGAGTTATAAGATAGTATTTGCAGACCTCATGATAACTTCAAACAAACAAACAAAAACATAAAATGGATACACAAAAAATAAAAAGCAAGAAACTAAATCATATGGCCAGAGGAAATTACCTTCACTTGAAGAATATAGGAAGCAAAGAAGGAAGAGAAGACCATGAAACAACCAGAAAACAGATAACAAAATTGTAGGAGTAAGTCCTTCCTTATCAATTATAACATTGAATGTAAATGTACTAAACTCTCCAATCAAAAAATATAGACTGGTTGAATGGATGATAAAAACAAGACCCAATGCTCTATTGCCTACAGGAAACACATTTCACCTATAAAGACGCACCGAGACTGAATATAAAAGGATGGAAAAAGATCTATGCCAGTGGGAACCAAAAAGGAGCTGATGTCACTACACTTATGTGAGACAAAATAGATCTGAAGACAGAAAACTATTAAAAGAAACAAAGAAGTTTACTATATAATGATAAAGGGGTCAATTCCGCAAGAGGTTATAACAATTTTAAATATATACGTGCCTAAACTTGGAGCACACAGACATATAAAGCAAATATTATTAAAGCTAAAGAGAGAGATAGGCCCTAATACAATAAGAGCTGAGGACTTCAACACCCCTCATTCAGCATTGGACAGGTATTCCAGAGAGAAAATCAACAAAGAAACATGAGACTTAATCTGCACTATAGACCAAATGGATCTAATAGATAGTGACAGAACAATTCATCCAATGTCTGCAGAATACACATTATTTTCCTCAGCACATGGATCATTCTCAAGGATAGACTATATATTAGGTCACACAAAAAAAATAGAAATAATATCAGGCATTTTCTCTGACCACAATGGAGTAAAACTAGAAATTAATAACAAGAGGAATTTTGGAATCCATACAAATACATAGAAATTAAACAATATGCTCCTGAATGACCAGTGGGTCCATGAAGAAATCAAGAAGGAAATTGAAAAATTTCTTGAACAAACAATAATGGAAACGCACATACCAAAACTTATGTGATGCAGTAAAAGCAGTTCTGAAGGAATTTTATAGCTATAAGTGTCAAAACATCAAATAATAATCTATGCATTTTAAAGAACTAGAAAAGCAAGAGCAAACTAAATGCAAAGTTAGTGGAAGAAAAGCAATCATAAACATCAGAGCAGAAATAAAGGAAATTGAAAAGAAGAAAACAATACATAACATCAATGAAACAAAAAGTTGGTTATGTGAAAAGTTAAACAAAATTGACAAACCATTCACCTGACTCAAAAAAAAAGAGAGAAGATCCAAATCAATAAAATCAGAAATGAAAAAGGAGACATTACAAATGATACTCTAGTAAGTCAAGGGATTATTAGTGGCTACTGTGAGCAACTACATGCCAATAAATTGGAAAATCTAAAAGAAATGGACAAATTCCTAGATACATAGCATATGCCAAGATTAAAACAGGAAGAAATCCAAAACCTGAGCAGACCAATAACAAGTAATGAGATTGAAGCCATAATAAAATGTCTCACAGCAAATTAAAGCCCACAACCTGATGACTTCACTGCAGAATTCTACCAAGCATTTAAATAAGAACTATTACCAAACTCAAACTATTCCAAATAAACAGAGGAGAGGTAATACTTCCAAACTCATTTTATGTGGCCAGTATTACACTTATATAAAAATCAAAGACACATCAAAACAAAATAAAACAAAAAACTACAGGCTAATAGCTTTGATGAATATTGATGCAAAAATCCTCAACAGAGTACTACTAAACCAAATCCAACAATACATTAGAAAGATCATTCACCATGACCAAGTAGGATTTATCCCAGGCATGCAAGGATGGCTCAACATAGGCAAATAAATCAGTGTGATACATCATATCAACAGAATGAAGGGTAAAAATGATCAATGATCTTTTCAATTGATGCTGAAAAAGCATTCAATAAAATTAAACACTCTTTCATAATAAAACACTCAAAAAACAGTAATAGAAGGAACATACCTCAACATAAACAAGCCATATATGACAGACTCACAGATATTAAATAGTATCATACTGAATAGGGAGAAACTGAAAGTCTTTCCTCTATGATTGGGAACATAACAAGGATGGCCACTGTTACCACTGTTATTTGCCATAATACTGGAAGTCTTAGTTAATCAGACAAGATAAAAATATAAAAGGCATCTGAATTGAAAAAGAAGAAGCCAAATTATCCTTGTTTGCAGATGATATAATCTTGTATTTAGAAGAATCTAAATATTTCACAAGAAAACTACTAGAACTGATAAACAAATTCAGTTGCAGGATACAAACATCAGTGCATTTCTATATGCCAAAAGTGAACAATGTAAAAAAAATGAAAATTAAAAAGTAATTCCATTAACAGTAGCCACAGATAACAATAGCCACAGATCACAACCACAATAGGAATTAAGTTAACCAAAGAAGTGAAGGATCTTTATAATGAAAACTACAAAACACTCATGAGAGAAATTGAAGAGAACACCGAAAAATGGAGATATTCAATCATCATGGATTGGAAGAATCAATACTGTTACAATGTCCATGCTACCCAAAGCAACCTATAGATTCAATGCAATCTCTATCAAAATGCTAATGACATGACATTCTTTACAGAAATAGAAATTGTGGACCCACAGTAGCTGAAGCTATTCTTAGCAAAAAGAACAAAATGAGCGTAATCGAATTACCTCACTTCAAATTATACTACAGAGTTATAATAACCAAGACGACATGGTACTGGTATAAAAACAGACACATAGCCCAATGTAAGAAAATAGAAGACCCAGAAACAAATCCATACACTTACAGTGAACTCACTTTTGAGAAAGGTGCCAAGAACGTATACCGGGGAAAAGACAGTCTCTTCAATAAACGGTGCTGGAAAAACTGGATATCCATATGAAGAAGAATAAAACTAGACCCTATCTCTTGTCATATACTAAAATCAAATCAAAATAGATTAAAGACTTAAATCTAGGACTTCAAACTATGAAACTACTACAAGAAAACACTGAGGAAATGCTCCAGGACGTTGGTCTGGGAAAAGATTTGTTGAGTAATACCCCACCAGCACAGGCGACCGAAGCAGAAACCAACAGATGGGATCACATCAAGTTAAAAGGCTTCTGTACAGCAAATGACACAATGAACAAAGTGAAGAGACAATCCACAGAATCGGAGAAAATATTTGCAAACTACCTGTCTAACAAGAGATTAATAATCAGAATATATCAGGAGTTCAACTTTATAGTAAAAAACTAGTAATCTGATTTGAAAAATGGGCAAAATATTTGAATAGACATTTCTCAAAAGAAGACATAAAAATTGCAGTCATATAAAAAGTTACTCAACATCATTGATCATCAGAGAAATTCAAATCAAAGCGACAATGAGATTTCTTACCCTGGTTAAAATGGCTTATATCCAAAGACAGGCAATAACGAATGCTGGCGAGGGTATGGAGAAAAGGGAACCCTTGTATACTGTTGATGGGAATGTAAATTAGTTCAAACACTATGGAGAACAATTTGGAGGTTCCTCAAAAAAAAAAAAGAAAAATAAAGATACCATAAGGTTCATAATCTCACAATTCAAAAGGGCCCCTCCACACTCTTGGAACTGTACACCCATTAGAAACCTTAAGGTAAAGCTAATCAGGGAAGTTTCTCCCCAGAAGCAATGGCATCCATGATGTGGATAGCTTTCTTCCAAGATCACAGATTGAGAGTTCTCTGCTATCATGAGACTCTTATCTTTCAAGGTGTTTCCTTGCTTATGCCTCTGTGAACAATGGAAGTAAAAAGGGGGTCTGTTGTGTGTACTCGTCGGGTATACTTTTATTTGTGAAATGCAGCCAGCCTTATACATGGACAAGCTTATGTTGTGATAGATGCAAGATAAAGGGCCAATGTAGGTAAGAAATTTTAATGGTATATTTGTTGTCTAATAATTAGTCAGAAACAAAACTTTGGTCGACTCCTCTTAAACTACATCATGGGTTAAAAAGAACATTGACAGGCCAGGTGTGGTGGCTCACACCTGTAATCTCAGCACTTTGGGAGGCTGAAGTGAGCAGGATTGCTTGAGCTCAGGAGTTTGAGATCAGCCTGGGCAATACGGCGAAATCCGGTCTCTAACAACAATACAAAAAATTAGCCAGGCATGGTGGCATGTGCCTATAGTCCCAGCTACTCAGGAGGCTGAGGTGGGAGAATTGCTTCAGGCTGGGAGGCAAAGGTGGCTGCGAGCTGAGATTGTGCCACTGCACTCCAGCCTGAAGGATAGAGAGCAAGACCCTGTCTCAAACCAAAAAAAAAAAGAGAGAAAATTGCCAGGAAGTCTTCATTCTTGTAGATGGGCATCATTTTTAGGTCTTCTTTTCCATGATTTAGAGTAAGTTAGGTAATGATTACAAATTAATCTTTCATGATAGGATCTGTAGCAGATTCTATTGTAAGGCTATGGTTACACAACAGACTTTAAATTCTCTTGTGAAAGTTTGCTAAATATTAGAAATGCTCCAGATTACTTACTGGCTAAACAGAGAAGTATTTGTGCAGTTGTTTGCATGTCTTGTCACCATGGAGAAATAAATTGGATACTACAGAGATTTAGTTGTAGGGGATTAATGAACAGGCTGCTTGGTTAAAGTATATAGACTCTTTACCCAGCTCATTCTTTGATCAGTTTAATTTTAGTTGCTTTGGTTAATGGGTATCCTGGCTAAAGAGTATACTCCAAACCCTGGTATTATTCTCCTGATAGTCATAATAGTAGTCTCCCTGGTATGTTGTATTCTTTTAAAAGCTTTAAATGTTTGCATGTGGCCATCCCTAGAACATCAAACGGTCTCTTTTCAACTGGAATGACAAGAGCTGAAATAAATATGTGACCATAAGGGCACTAGGACCTATGAATGATATGCTGAGACTGAAAACCCAAAATGACAGTAAGAGTGTCACTAAGGCCCTAAGTTTTGGTCATACTCTTAACTAAATGAGAAATTGGTCAGAAGGGAAGAATTTTTTAAATAAAATTATGGGAGGTCATTGTTTTGGACTGAGCTCATGCAGTAGGACTCAACAGACCAGACCAAAACAAAATAGAGTCACTCATGCTAAATGTGACATAATCCAACTAAGACTTTAAAGAAATAGATTCTAGAACAGACCAGGCCTTGTTTTTCTCCTGTAAATAGGACATTGCAGCACTAGGAAGTACCCTCTACTCTAACCCTTACAAAGAAATGACCTTAAGTTCTTGTTCCCACCTTATAAAGCCCACTGTTCGGCCATTTCCTAGTGGATTTTGAGACCAAATGCTTACCTTTACAATGGTGATGGTTTCATCAATGACTAAAGTTTTGGTCCATCTCCCAAAATTGACAGAGGATAACCAAAAGGGAAAAATTGTTAAATCAAGTTTAGTCTAAAGCTACCTCCTCACATATTTTAAGTTCAGCCTAAAGGTTTCTCTGTACATAGTGAACTATAACCTAAATGGAGATGTAAATAGGCTGTAACCTACTTTTGTGCCAATCACCCAGTTTTGGCCAATCAAAGGGGGCCAGTTGTTTTAACTATGTTCAAATAAAGCAAATGCTGATCTGTAACCAATCTGGCTGTTTCTGTACCTCATTTCTGTTTTCTGTAAGTCAGTTTTCATAAGTCACTTTCCATTTTCTGTTCATAACTCTTCTTCTACCATGGGGCTGGGCTGGGATCTCTCTGAGCCTACTCTGGTTCAAGAAGTTGCCTGATTCATGAATTCTTCTTTGTCTAATTAAACTCTGTTAATTTAATCTGGCTAAGGATTTTTTGTTAACAGGGTGACTGGTAGGGAAAGAAATTTGATGGAGGTGACAATACATTGTAAAGAAGGGTTTTTTCAGAATAGGGGTGGTGTGCATAGGCTTTTAGTAAGAAAGAAAGGGACAGGAGGTGAGAAAGACATTCAAGAGGAGAAGAGAAACTTGATGAAGAAAGGAAGTGGATAGAGTTAGGAGTCAAGGCAGGAGTGGAACGTGGGTATAAGGATTATTCAGACAAGGAAAAGAGAAGCTTCTCCCTCTGCCAGAAGGAAGGAGGATGCAAGGAATGAAAATGAAGTCAGGAATTCTGAGACAAAGAGGGAAGTATGGTCACAGAAAGCGGAGGAAAGATGGTGGTTTTCTTACTGCATAACCTTAGGGACAGGGGCTGGCCTGGTGTTCTATTTTTGGACCACCTAAAACCATTGCTATACCTCGGTAATAATTCATCAAAGGAAAGCAGATGAGAGGGATCAGCCTCAGCAAATGCAGCACAATCCTGCCTATGGTCATGGTTTCTGGGGCACTGGAAAGAGACTTTACCCAAAATAATTTCTTCGATCCTTTAAAAATATTTATATTAAATGGCTTTATTGAATCTTAAGTCATATTGTTAATCTCTTTCTCACATGTGGCTTCTTTAGAGTGGAAGGCCATAACAAAATGAAGTTTTCCTGCAAATAATATTAATTTAGCATTCAAGCTATGTGTATGGGCCAGTAATCATTTGCAAACCTGTTTTACAGGGAAGCAAAAAAGAATGAAAGGGGTACAAGGTAAAAAGAACTCTGAAGAGTTGTTTTATGGAAAATAAAAATATGATTTCTTTAGTTGTTCCTCTTGTAATGTCAGGTCTGCTACATAATTACAGTTTATGTGTATTCAGGATATCACAGGAATACAGAATTGCAAAGCATTTCTACTGTTGCAGTTGATGTGAAAAAAAGGGACAAAAGTTTTCAGAACAATCTGCAGGCCAGATGCTGCTGCTTAATGTTTGATTTGCAAAAGAAAACCACAAAAAGCTCTAATTAAAACATGATTGGCATCCTTTGAAAACTTTGCTTGAGATGAGAAACATCATAAGAATTTGTGAAGGTGACACAGTCATTCTTCCCTTTACACTTTTTCTTTGTGTTTTTAAAAGCAGAAACAATCTTTGAACCAGAGCTTTTCAAAAAACATAAAGTTCCTATGTCTACCCATCAGCCCATATTTACATATGTGTGGGTCAGAGCATAATTACTAGAAACTGTGTGTTGGGCAGTAGATAGGAGAACCTGCTAGAGGTGAAAGAAAAGTACAGAAAAGAGAAATCTCATACACTAAAGAGAAATGTCTCTTGTTTCAAATTTTTCTTTGGATTACCATAAAATAAAATTTCCTTCAATTAATGTAAATTTAGTATTCAAGTTAAATGAATGACCCGATTGCTATTTGCAAAGTCATTCTTAAAATTGTTGTAACTTTTTAACCATGGTTTTCATTTTTACTAACATGAAGGTTCAATTTTCCATTACTTACTTGGAGTTAAGCTTGAAAACATGTTTCTTTCTTCTTTTATTTTTCTTATAACTGATTGTGCAATAAAGCTGTGACATAATGTACTCTGTAGAGTAGATTGGGTTTTTAATCGAGTGCAAATTTAGGGACTTGATTGAAATGTCAGAATCTCACACTGTTTGTCAAACGCAAACTCACCCCATGTCTGCTTGGAAGTCACAGTGCTCCCACCTATTTTCATTTTGCAGTGAAAGTGGTTTGATGCAATTTCATAGCTGATATTTTTTAACGTAAGTTGAAATTGAGAAATCTTAACTCCTTCTCACCTACTTGGCTCCATTTTAAAAGATTCCTGCTGAGGCGAAAGAATCGCTTGAACCCAGGAGGCGGAGGTTGCAGTGAGCCGAGATTGCGCCACTGCACTCCCGCCTGGTGACAGAGCAAGACTCTGTCTCAAAAAAAAAAAAAAAAAAGATTCCTACAATTTAGGCAAATAGTTGCAGGAAAAAAAAAAAAAAACAAAAAAACGCCATGGAAAGGCTAAGCAATAGTAGCTATGACAACCTGCCTTTGACTCTCCCAGGCTTGTAGGAAATGGTGCTTCTGTCTACACTTCATAGCAGTCTGTTTGCCGGAGCTCCCTGCCACCACCACAGATCTCTTCCTCAGGGGAGTTTCAGTGAACAGTAAGGGCGGTTCACTCCAGTGGAAAATTCCTGTCCTTCACATGTGCCAGCAGGTCGGTGGGGTTTCAAATGCCTGTGACAGTTTGTTGTCTTGAAATTTTGCTGAGACAGAAAATTATGCCTTGAGCATCTCAGAATTGCTATTTTTCTTTTCTGTTCTGATTGAAAGATAGAACACGTACGGACTAGGATAACAGGGCTTTTACAATGTTCTGGAAATCTCAATCACTGTGCAAGAAAACCGCTCAATAGTATCTGCTCCCCTCAGCTTCAAGCAGCTAAATAAAAACCAGTCATCTCTGGAGTCCAGAATCAAGGCCTTCCTTGGCTTGTAGGAGAGTGACCTCACTGTGGTGTGGGTAAGCAGACCATCTCTGTAATAGCACCATGACCATGAGTGGCTGCTTGAAGGGAGAGTGGCAGCATTTGAGGTCTCTCATTTCTTAAGGATTCTAGCCAGAGTTTGCAAACTCAAAGGTCTACAGGAAATAAACAAGTGATATAATAGAGTGAGACAGGCAGAGAGAGATGAGAACTAGAGAACCCTTGCCCGATACAAACACCCTACTTGCTTTAAAGTAGCCAGCCTCCCGCAGCTCCATCTAGTTGTTGTCATGCAGGAATGTGGCTCTGTCTTGCCGGGTCTTTTGATTTGTCAAAAGAAGTCAGATATTTACATGAAATCTATTTATTACAAATTACTTGTAACAAATTCATTAAAATTTTGTGAGCACTCTGTCAAGTTTTCAAAGACATTTCACCTCCTTCAGTTCATTGCTCAAATGTCACCTTCTCAGTGACGATTTTCCTGAACAATCTGTTTTGGTTGACAACACTGACCCCACCCTGGCCCTTCCTTATTCTCCATAGCACAATGCTTGTTATCCAATACTGAGGGCAGAAACTTTTATCTGATTGTTCCTCTTCTGGACACCCAGCACCAAGAACAGTGTTTGGTCCACAGAAGGTACTCAAGAATATCATTGGGTGAATGATTGAACGAAGTGATGCAGGCCTGATACACAGGCATAGGACTAAGGTAAGATGAGTGAGGCACCACTGGTGCAAAATTGAAGGGATACTTAGTTTGCATGAGCGTGGAATGAGGGCCTCCTTAAATTTTGTGTCCTGGATACCTTTCTCCTTCACTCTAGTCACTGCCACGCTGGTGTAGTTGCCACAAGAATGTCTGATATGATCCTGAGGGTGGAATGAGAGAGAGAGAAAGAGAACTAGCTTGTGTAACAATTAACATGCTACTGTTATTTAAAAACACATGACTCCAATTAATCTGTAACATACCCATCAACAACATGAATGATATCGACTAAAAACGGTACAGGGTAATCTCAGTTAGAATGCACACCTTCTGGGAATTAGGAATTTTAGTTTATGTTTTTTTTCATTTTGACACAGAAAAATGTAAATCATGATGAAAATTTTCTGTCAGCCAGGGGGGAAAAATTGATTTCAATTCTAGGCATGGGATGACCAGAGTTGAGCATGCCTATTTATTAAAAACCATCAACATGTACAACAAATTGAAAACAGAATTGCTACCTGTGGAAGAGGTAATATATCTAATTTTCAAATTGAAGTTAAGATTAAATTTTGAATGAAAACTAATTATAAGAAAAGTTTTCAGTACTGTAACAAAGGCTGGCTAACATTTTCCATTTATAGTTTTACTGGCTGAAAAGGAGTATTGTCTGCATTCATGTCCACCAAACAGGTGGCAGTCCATAATACACAGGATTAACACCGTGGCGAATGTTAAATGGGGAATCTTGACTGAGGTTCTGAGGTAGGATAACTATTAAAAGGAGTTAGTGAGGCAGATCAGAATGCAAACTGTTCAACTGTTGGAGAACTGGTTTCTCAAGCAGAGTTGCAGTAGGAGGAACCTATCCAGGAAACTGCCAAAGAACCCACAGTAGTCCCTGTGGGAGAATCAGTTATAAACATCTTCTATGACACCAGTGAAGAAAGAACTTTCTGTACTTTTTTCGTTTCTGCTCTCCAACTCCAGGGGCCTGAGAGTTGTGCTTAGCAGGTTTGAGAGGAGATGCCGAGAGAAAGAGCCAGAGAGAGAGAGAGAGAGAGAGAGAGAGAGAGAGAAGGCCACCACTCTCCCCTAAATCCTGACCTTGCTAGGATATTAAAAAAAAAAAAATTAACAAAGAAAGAGTTTTGCATGTTACATTGGAGTGGGCATTCTCATTATTGGATGGAGACTGTTTTGTGACATAAAGTGCCCTAGGACTATTTTAGAAGAGTGAGCAGAAAAGTCATGAAACATAGTGGATTTCATTCAGAGCAAGTAAATTTTAAAGGGACAGTGGGAGACAAAGCTCAAGTTTCCTTTAAGTCATAGCTCATGAGTGTGATTGTTAAATGTGCTGATTACCTAGAGCTGTGGCAGACTACAGCCAATCTCTGTGGTTATGGTTAAATTTTTCCAGAAAATTTACTCTTATGAAAACTACCTATTTGCTTAATGAGACTAAAAAGGAAAAAAAAGATGATCAGGTATAGTCATAGGTGCATTTGTATGGCTGTGTAGTAACTGGAAGGTAAAGGAGGAAAGGAGCTAAGAGCAAAGGTACTGGAAGGAAGAATGGTACCAGGGAGTCCTAGGGGAGCTGGGAAGTGGTATCCATGCCCTCCTTAAAGATCTACCTCTTACTAATACAAAATATGGGATTCTTCTTTGCGAAATAGAGAGCTTGTATCTTTCACTTTAGATATTGCAAAATGAGATACTGAAGCACAGTTAACAAACTATAAAAATTAAGATAACTAGTAACACATCCCTGAATGAGGCAAGGAAGTGGAAGGAACATATTCTTGGAAGACAGAAGTCGGATCTGCCGCTTATCTTTCTGTGCATCTCAGTTTCCTCCTTTGTCAAAAATATAGATACTAACACAGCTTTTAGGATTGTTGGGATGACTAAATGAGATAATATATGTAAATAAAGTGTCTTATACAACTTGAAATACAACTGGCATTCAATAAATGAGAGATATTATTATTAAGGTAAATGCTAGAAGACTCACTATCTATATTGGAAAAAAATCACGTGTCATTATATTACTCCTCTCCATTGTCATCATTATCATGCAATGACAGGCTTACAAACATTTTTGCAGAAATCTTACATTAGAAAAGTAATATAATGGTGTAATTTGCTTGCCTAACAATAATAATAGAAAGCACGTGAGAGAAGACAAGGGAAGACCCCCACATATACCCTCCAAGAGTTTTACCTATTTTCAATTTTGTTTTACACCCTAAAAATATATTTCGAGGGTTTTGGTGCCTTAAGAAGGTAGGAGAACTATGATAAAATGAGTGACATTTTTTCTAGCCTTTCTGTCTTTGAAAGGAAAAAGGCTAGTTTATTTTAGGGTGGTAGAGTTTTAGTCTTAGGCAGCTGAAGTAACAACTCCCAAAGCAAAGGATTTTGTAATTTTCTTTTATCTAATGCCATCTTGTTAAATATTTATAGGACCTGGCAAATTATCCTATTGGGCTGATTTCCCAGAGTCCCTGAGGGTAATAGGAGACTTTTTTTTTTTTTAATGTCTGTAGTTTTCAGGAGTTTCAACAAGATATTGCGTAAGTTGTGGCCATATGAAATAGATATTATCAATTCATGTGTTGATACGGTTAGCAGTATCATATGCCATCAGTCAATAAGAATGGAAGATCAAATTCCAGCCCTCCCTCACCCAGTAAAAAGTTGCAATTTGATTATGGTTACATACATAATTACCTAGGTAGATATTTGAAGGCTGACTTTAGACTGTTTATGTATGTATCATATCTATGTCTAAGTCCTTGAATTTCAATATGTCATCACTTTTGACATGAGGACTGCTTTGTGGACTATTTGCCCTTGCTGGAACTCAGAGTTTGGGTCCCTAAGTGAAGGGCCAGTGCACTTGCTAGCTGGAAGTGGGTATACATTGAGGATAAGAGAAATAGCAGGATGTACAAATCCCATATTTTACTTTCTGCCACCTGAACCATATCTTGATTGTAATGGTGGTTACCTGTGTGTATACATTTGTCAAAGCTCATTGAACTTTACACTTCAAGTGGGTAGGTACTTTTATATATCACTTATCTCAATAAAATTGATTAGAAAATACTTTGCTCCACTTTACTAAATGTAATTATTAATATTTAAACACTGTGATGGTTAATACTGAGTGTCGACTTGATTGGATTGAAAGCAAAAAAGTATTGATCCTGGGTGTGTCTGTGAGGGTGCTGCCAAAAGAGATGAATATTTGAGTCAGTGGGCTGGGAAAGGCAGAGCCACCCTTTATCTGGGTGAGCACAATCTAATCAGCTGCCAGTGTGGCTAGAATAAAAAGCAGGCAGAAAAATGTGAAAAGATAGAGACTGGCCTAGCCTCCCAGCTTACATCTTTCTCCAGGGCTGGATGCTTCCTGGCCTCGAACATTGAACTCTAAGTTCTTCAGTTTTGGAACTCAAACGGTCTCTCTTTGCTCCTCAGCCTACAGATAGCCTATTGTGGGACCCTGTGATCATGTGAGTGAATACTTAATAAACTCCCCTTTATATCTAATATACATAATATATAATATACATAATATATAATATATATTATTACTATATATTTTATAAATATATAATATATAATTTATATTATATAAATATATAGTAATATATTACTATATATTTTATATTATATATATTTATTTATTTCTTATAAATTGTATTATAAATAAATATATATTTATATTAACATATTTATATTAATATATATTTATATAAATATAAACATATATATTAATATAGTAATAATTATATATTAATATTTATATAACATATAAATATTAATATATAATATAATATATAAATATTTATAT
>CAUYLG010062479.1:0-50235 GCA_963573385.1 Cacajao melanocephalus | reverse complement strand
GAGATAGAAAATTAATAGGGACATTTATGATTTGAATTTAGACTTGGAATAAGTAAACTTAGTGAATATCTATAGAATTCTTCACCCCAGATCTCCAGAACATATATTTTTCTCAGTATCATATTACACCTATTCTGAAAGTGACTATATAATTGGAAGTAAATCACTCTTCAGCATTTGCATAGCATTTTATAGACTTAAATGAAATATTGGTTGGCTGTTTGTTATTTTCTTCTCTTATTCTTTCCTGTCTCTGTTGTTAAGCACAATTTTTGGCATAAAAGAGATTTTTAATACCTATTCCTAGATTGTATTCCAGCCTGGGCAATAGAGCAAGAATTTTGTTCTCTCTCCCCATTTTTCTTTCTTCTTCTTTCCCTCTTTCTTTCTTAATTTCTCTCAAAAAAAACCAAAAAAAAAAAAACCAAAAAAAAAAATCAATAGATGTTGGAGTGGATATGAGGGAAAATGAATGCTTATACACTGCTAGCAGGAACGTAAATTAGTACAGTCTCTAGGAAAACAGTGTGGAAATTCCTTAAAAAGCTAACAGTATATCTACCATTTGATCCAGCAGTCCCACTACTGGGTATCTAACCGAAGGAAAAGAAGTTAATATACAAGAGGACACTTATACATGTATGTTTGTAGCAGCACAATTCACAATTGCAAAGCTGTGGAACCAACCTAGGTGTCCATCAATTAATGAATGGATAAAGAAAATGTAGCATATATACACCCTGGAATACTATTCAGTTATTAAAAGGAACAAAATAATGTCTTTTGCAGCAACTTGAATGGAGCTGGATACCATTATTCTAACTGCACAGGAGTGGAAAACCAAAAAATATATGTCCTTCCTTATAAGTGGGAACTAAGCTATGAGTACGCAAAGGCATACAGAGTGATGTAGTGGACTTCAGAGACTCAGAAGCGGGAGAGTTAGACCCTTATTGGTCTGGAGATGGTACCATAGGAATCTACACTAACAAGCTTTACCAGCTGGCCTTGGTCTGCTATTTATCTGCCTTTCTACAATTTGTGGCTCCTAGAGACTTAAAGTCTTTTTTTGTTTTGTTTTGTTTCTTCCCTAAAAATTTACTATTCCTTGTTGAAGATGCTATATAAGCTGGAATTCAAAGTCACCTCTTAGAGTTTTACTTATTCCTTGGGTATATACCATGTATATTTATAAAATATACATCATGATGAACTTCTGTTTGTTTTTCTCTTGCTAATCTGTCTTTTGTTACAGGGTCTGCTCCAAATAATAATTTATTTGTTATTTTATTCTATTTTATCAAATAAACACTCAGCTCTGTTGCCGAAGCTGGAGGGCAATGATATGATCACTGCTCACTGCAGCCTCAACCTCCTGTGCTCAAGTGATCCTCCCATCTCAGCATACCCCCACCCCTGCCCCATCACCAGTAGCTGGAACTATAGCTGCTCACCACCACACCTGGCTAATTCTTTTTTACTTTTTTTTGTAGAGTGTGGTATCACTGTGTTTCCCAGGCTGGTCTCAAACTCCTGGGCTCAAGCAATCCTCCCACCTTGGCCTCCCAGAATGCTGGAATTACAAGTGTGAACCACTGTGCCCAGCCCCAAATAAGAATTTATGAGGGTTGAAGAAAAACTTATTTTTCCTCTCCTTTACACCCATCCTCCAAGGCTTGGCAGACTGGTTTTGAAGATGAGGATAGGCAAGGAGAGGAGGAAATAGGAGGACTATGGGAGTGAAAGCAGGACAACCTATTTGGGAGAGGACTGTTAAATAAAGAGTATCAGCAGCCACCATATATGAAAGTGCAGCCCACAGTAGAGGGAAAGAGATGGGAAGAAGAACTGCTGAATACTTCAATCTCTTTTACGTGTTTGGAAAACACCAGGGCAGCACTTGAATATTTGAACATTTGTTTTGGCTGCTTTGACTATGTTGTTCTAGCTGAGAGTCAAGCCTGAATCATATAGATGCTGGAGGTCCAAAGACAGTTAATGGTACATTCGGTCCTTCAGGAGCTTTGGGTCTAGTAAAAGCGGTGTTTTCTCAAATCCTTCCAGCTTGAGGATCCCCTGACCAGTGAACCAGAGTTTGTGGAATTCAGAGATGAGAAAGATAAATATGGCTGGAGGAATTTATTGGGAACCCAACTTGGTCATGAAAGACAGGCCAGATTTGAAGAAACCAATTTCTTCTCGGGTAGACTGAAATGGAGCACTTTGTACACATAAACAATCTGTTTCTGGTCCCCTAAGTGCTCATGAAGTTAATTACGATGTTTTCACACCCCCACCCCACAATTTCTAGGAACAGTAAATCTCACCACACATAGCCCTATTTCCTTGGCAGCATTAGAGGCAAGTGGCTCAGCTTGGCAATTTACAAAGTATTGCTCTTGTAACATTTTCCACTAGGGCACATATGGCAGATAAACAGACATTACTTCTACTATTACTTTAAAATTATTTGGCCATGAAGGATGGAAACGTACAGACCATGACAGCACCTTTGTTACCTTACTTCATTTTAGGTGAAATAAATTTTTTCGGGGATAAGTTAAGAAAAATAAACTAAAAATCTCCAGTATTTAATGCATCTTTAAAGATGGAAGTTGTCTATTTTGGCAAGGTGAATTTCTAACTTTATATGTGAAATTACTTACTCCCAGAGGAAAAGATTTTATGTTTGTGTCCTTGTGAGGAATGAAAAATCAAAGTGGGAAACAGTTTTTGAAACAATAAAAGTTAAAAAACAGTATTTCCCATTGCAAAAATAAACTCACCACTAGATTTTTAAATGCTTCGGAAGAAAATCAGCAAAACCAACAAAATGGTATTGGTAGTGGATGCTAATAAGGTATGATTTCTTGAAATTTCTGGGCAGTTGATTTTCATTTTCGTTTAAATGAATTTACATGGAGGACATGAGATGGGACTACTACAAAGATAATAATATATTTAAATTATGAGTGCCCATTAGCTTCAGAGGGTCTGCCTGTCTGTTTCTCCGAGGTGAGAACAAGAGAAGAAAGGAGATGAGACAGGTGCGCTGTACCAAAAATGGTAACCTTTTCCAAAATTGTGCCGTATTAATTCTGCTTCAGGCACTTCACTGGGCTCTTTTAGTCAAGCAGTTAAATTCTTTTTCAAACTATTAAGCTAATTTCTCAATTTCTCCTGTTTTTTTTTGTTTGTGCTTTTGTTTTGGATCAGTTTCTCATCCTGCCTCCCTTTAATTTGGTTGTCTGCTGAAATCTGAGGAAGCTATCATCCAGAACTCTAATTAATAGTGACTGTGACATTTTAAATAAATGAGAAGCGGTGTGTTGGGGAAGGGGATGGATTGCTAAGCAGAGACTTTATCCAGGTAGAGATGAGAGGATATTCATAGGAACATCCTCTCCTCTCAGTGTTGCTTGGAAATGGCTTTTTAGCTCTGATTGCAAATATTTTGTGAAATTTTTCTATTTCGATCAACACTTTGGTCCATCTGGGCAGAGTATGTTTAAGAAAACCAATTTGAACTACTTTCTAATAGTCAGGGAATGAATAGTCTCTTTTACTTTCTGTTATTGAGTTGGGCCAGAGATCTCCTGTGAGTTCCTCTTTCTACATGAGTTAGGATGCCATCATGGAAAGACCTTTAACTCTCTTGCAAGACACCAAGGTATGTTGGGTTTTTATAGATTTTCTTGTAAACTTTAGCCTTACTATTACTTATTATTACCAAAATAAAGTGGAATATGGATGCAAAGCAGCCACAGAACAGCCCACTCCAGCTGATTAGGGCAGAGCCAAGGCTAACACCCAATCTCTTGGCTGCCAGAGCAGTCCACTGACCCTAACACATGCTGGTATTTCAGAAATAGTATAGCATGAACCATTTCACCCCAGTAAAAGCTGATCACCCTCAAACACTGTAATGGCAGAGAGACGGTTATTTGCAGTTTTGAAAGACTCCACTTTATCAACCAAGAAGAAATCAGAAGATTCAGAGAATGATGGAGTTCTGATGTGTTAAATCAGCCAAAATAAACCTGAAAGAAAGCAGAAGAGGCTCCATAATGAGACCCTACTGAACCTGGGGAAGACTTCTCATGCTTACTGGTTTTCAAGAACTGCGTCAAGAAAAAATGTTTTTCTAGATGTTTTCTCTATCATCTGAGCACTGAATAAAATATGTTTGGAGGAATCTTTTCAGAATAAGCTTGATTTGCGCAATGAAATAAAAATCAAGGTCAGAATACTGCCGATGAACAATTATCAAAAATATCTGATTAATGATGTAATTCTTGATTATGGGAGTGAATAACAAAAATTTTAACTTTATACACCATTTTCTTATAGAGAGAAGATGCATATAGAATACCAATACTGTGAAAAAAAAATCCTAGTATTTATTTGATATTACTTTGTAAGTACAGCAAGTTCTAGCTTCCTGGTTCCCAAATTGGGCAGTATATCAGCTTTACTCCGAGGAGTTTAAAAGTATATCCATGCCCTGCCCCCATTCCTGTATCAGTCAGCTGTTGCTGTAATAATGCTGCATAGCAATCTCAAAATTTTGGTGGCTTTCAACAAACAACAAATATTTATTTTTCTCACAAGTCCAGGGGTCTGTTGGGGTTTGCTGATCTCAGCAGGGTTCAGCTGGGCATGGTTATAGGCTGCAGATCACTTTTATTCTGGGGCCTAGGTTAAGGGAGCAGCATATATGTAGGGCAGGGTTTTCTCATGGTGATGGCAGAAGCACTGAATTGCGAGTCCAACACTACAGGCACGTTGCAAGCTCTGTCTGTGACATGTTTGCTCACTTCCTATTGGCTAAAGCAAGTCTCATGTCTGAGCCACATGAAGCCAACAAAGGAGTGACTAAAATTCTACCATAGGGCAGGGGAGAATTGGGACACAATATTCCACAATTCCCAGACTTTCTGATTCAGTAGGTCTATGATGGACCTCGAAATAAGTACTTTAACATCTTCAAATCCCCAGAGCTTTCTGATGTTCAGCTAACACTGATCTTGTCCATGAAAGTCCAATATCTGCCTTGCTAACCCATTCCACTGTTTAGACATTTTATTGCTACTAGGGTCAACTTATCTATCAGGCATAGTAGGCACAGTATCTATGACTCACAAGACCTTTTGGGGCCATGAGAATGTTTTCAATATGATTTAAAAGAAAAAGTAAGCCTAGACTGGAGTATATTTGTCTTTATACCAGTGTGGTCATAAAATCTATCTATCATCTATCTATCTATCTGTCTATCTATCTATCTATCTATCATCTATCTATCTATCTATCTATCATCTATCTATATCTATCTGTGTCATTTTATTAAGGAAGGGACCTACGAAGGCACAAATGCGTAAGGCCCACAAAAGTCATAATCAGTGATTTTGATTATCATTGTCATGTAGAGCAGTTATTCTGATCAAAACATTCAGAAATAAAACTTAGGAGGTAAGCTAGGGAGTTAAGTGTGTTTGATTGGGAGAATGGCCTATTATATAAGTCAGCTCTCTAGTTTTGCTATAGTCTTATCGCTCCCTGTCTTGGGGTGGCAAGGCTGAGTGAGGGGGATTCTATTAGAACAGAGGACACCATGTCTGGGTTTTAGAGTTCATCTGGTCAGATTTAGAGATTCCACTGCTTTGATTTTCTAAGCCAAGAATCCCAGGGTTGGGGAGTCCTTGTGTCCCACCAGTGGCTGGGAGTGGACGGAGAGGCCAAAGCAATGGCTGGGATGGGACTGGCCTTGCCAAAAATTTGAACCAGAGCCAGAGCGATGAGCTCAATTGGCTCTCAGTGCGGGAGTGAAGATCCTTTAACTCTGGCTGAGTCTTTTATGTCCTGTAAAAAGATGTTCATACAGGAGGAGAGCATGTGGACAGAGGATGTCATGACTTTACTCCTATTCTAGAACCTATAAGCCTCTCTGTCTTCAGTAAGATAAATGTAAGTTGACAGGGTTCTAATTAATAGAGAATTTTTTCTCTTTTTGAACAAAACCAATAGCAAGCAAGCCTTTCCTCCTTTGCCCTTCGTGCTGCAGACAGGCCATGGGGTTCATTATCCCTGCTGCTTTGGCCTGGTGCAAGGAGGTAGGGACATACTTGAGTATCTAGTCAATCTCAGAAGGCAGAGACTCCAGGATGGCTGAAACTAACGCTTTTGGCTCAATTTCTTTCCCATAGAGATACATAACTAAGGAGTCTTCATGTCTCCAAACAATTTTTTTAATATCAAAAGTTTTAAAAAGTGGTTGTTTTAGAAGCAGTAACTGAGCTACTGGGTTGCTGTGAGGCTGAACGAAGATTGTCTATACGCAGATACTTGGAAAACACCAAATCTCTATGGAAATATGAAAGGCTAGAGTACAGGTTGTTCCAATTTCATGCCAGCTGATAAGTCAGCTCTCTAGTTTTGCTATAGTCTTATCGCTCCAGTGAGCCACGTTCCCTGTGTGTGCTTCTTCGAAATCAGCCAGTATGTCAAAATGCTTATAATCTCTTGTTCCACGTGATTGCCAAAAGCCTTGTGCTATAGTTGAAAAAGTTTTGAAACAGGCTCATAGCTAGCTACAGGGACTGATGAGAAGAATACAGTAGTCCTCCTTTATCTGCCAGGGGCACATTCCAAATCCCCCTGTGGATGCCTGAAACCACAAATAGTACCGAACCCTATATATACTATGCATGAAGTTCTTTTTCTTTTCTCACAATTTCACAGACAGAAGATTCCTTTTTACCATAGATCTTAGCAAACTCAGCATACATTTTTTTCTTTCTTAAGTGGAGAACTTTCACTTTTTCACCTAAAGGAAGCACTTTACTGCTTCTCTCTGGCATATTCGAATACTCTTCTGCTTTTAATACCTCAACAATCTAAAGGCTGAGAGGGCTGGTAAGTGACTAACGGGTGGGAAGCGCCCACAGAGTGGATACACTAGACAAAGGGAGGATTCACTTCCTGGATAGGATGGGGTGGAACAATGTGAGATTTCACCATACTACTCAGAATCGTGTGCAATTTAAAACTTACAAATTGTTTATTTCTGGAATTTCTCATTTAATATCCTCACACTACAGTTGACCACAGGTAAATGAAACCATAGAAAGTAAAACTGGATAAGGGGGTACTACTATATTACAGAAGCAGTTGCCCTTTATTTGATGAGGTTGATTTGTGAGTCATAGATCATCGTTGCAATCACAAGCTGATACATTAGGCACATCAGCAATAGTTAAGCCTTCCATGGCACCTGGTTTTCTTTTACTATGTGACCTGCATTAGGAATGTTTTCAGCTGTAAGCAGAGTATTCGATTAGCTGTGGTTTTAGTAACTTGCGTATCCAGAGATCTGGAGGTGGAAGCCCAGGATTGGTTAGAGACTTGAGTTTTTTGTCCTGAGACTTCTTGGCTCATGGTCACAGATGGCTGTCATGGCGCCAAGCTTCACTTCATCATTCAAGGCAGGAGAAAGAAGGAGAGGTGATCAACAGAAGAGCAAAAAGTTACTCAGAAGCTCCTAACAAACAGACATATGCTTTTGTTTTATTGGAGAAAATGTCCCAGGAGAAAAACCAGAGAGAGAAGAAATGCAGAAGCTAAAGGAGGAGAAAGGTACAAAAAGAAGAATTCCAGCATGAAGAATATACAACATTAAATATAATATATATGATGGGCTACATTTTGTGGTTCAAACCACATTATGGCAATTTGGAGAAAAGGAAGGATGAACTTACCAGGAAGTGTGTAAGAGAGAAAATGGAAGTTGAGCTAGAATTTGAAGGTCAGCTTGATTTTAAGAGGCCTAATAGAAGAGATTGGAGTAAAACAACTTGTGAGGACAGAATGAGATGTGTTCACTAATGGGATATTGCTATAAAACAGAAGGAATATGGTAATGCTGGAAAATGGATGAGATACAATGGGATCTTCTCAGTTTTTCTCTCTTTCTGGTCTTCGTGATTATCAAAGCCATCTCTGCTGCTGCTCTGAACCAGGTGTTAGTGTCTAGCAAGGGAGGGTGTGTTAATCGGTTTATTACTTTAATAATGCTGTGTAACAACCCTAACATATCAGCAGCTTATAACAATACATATTTAATTCTCTCTCACAGATCAGAAGGTTGACTATAACTCTGTGTGTTGGTTTTATTTCTTTTATTTTGAGACAGCGTCTCACTCTATCACCCAGGATAGAGAGCAGGGGTATAGCCTCAACCTCCGGGGCTCAAGCAACCCTCCCACCTCAGCTTCCTGAGTGGCTGGGACCACAGGCATTCACCCCCACACCCAGCTAATTGTGTAATGTTTTTTTTAAATAGAGATGAGGTCTCACTATGGTGCCCAAGCTGATCTCAAACTCCTGGGCTCAAGCAATCTGTCTGCCTTGGCCTCCCAGAGTGTTGGGATTACAGGCATGAGCCACTGCACCCAGCTGACTCTGTTGGATTTGACAAAGTGTGGCTGGGTTCAGCTGGGCTTAGCTCCAGGCTCTGTATGGGATTCAAGTCTGCTCCCTAAGTCTCCTTCTTCTGGAGCCAGCAGCTACCTGAGACATGTTCTCATGACAGAGGAAAGGGTCGAAGAGGCCAAGCAAGACACCAGGCACACTTATAGCCTCTGCTCGCATCTTTTCTGTTTGTGGGCCATTGGCCAAAGTAAGTCACAAGCCCAAGCCCAACATGAATGGGAAGGGACATGCACGCTACCATGAATGGTAAGAACAGAAGGAGTAATTGCTGACCAATTACACAATCTACCAAAGAGGGAAAAGTGAGGAGAAGATGTCGACTGTGTGGACTAGGAATGTCTTGCAGTCACTCACAAAGAGCCAGCCCAGAGCTAGGGTGAGCTTAGTAGACACTGCTGAGACCCTGACCTATGCCAAGCAATGCACTGCATACTGGCCCTACAGTATCTGAATAATTAAGGAACAGTTTCCGGTGAATAAAATGTCATCAGACTACATGGCTTTTAACAATGAATAAGTGATTTAAATGGGAGTGAGAAAACGGTGATTCCAGCTCCTTCACTGTTGGGTGTCAGCCACCAGCCCTTTGGCTTCCTCCTCTCCCTCCAGGTGTCAGCTGCTTCCCAGTGCCAGGGAGTCAAGCATAGGGACACCAAGTAAGTACTCCCCACAAGATGCACGTGGCAATTAAGCCATCAGCCACTACAGAAACCTGCACTCTGTCATGCTTCCCTCCAATCGAAAATGCATCAAATTATAGGGAAGGCTCCTGCCCCCTTCACACTGTTATCTGTGACACAGAAATTTGTCAGTGATTTCTCTGAAGAGCAATGTTAGTGCAATAAATCAAAAAGCTATGTATGGATTTTGCCCAACGGACCAGACATGGCTCACAGCACAGACCCTACCACACAGAGCAAGGTCTGTGGGATGTCCCAGGAGAATTGATGTTGCAGCCCAGATTATTGGAGGTGTTTTATTTCGTAGTGACTCATTCTAATTACGATATGGTTTGGATTTGTGTCTCCACCAAATCTCATGTTGAATTATAATCCCCAGTGTTGAAGATGGGGACTGGTGGGAGGTGACTAGCTCATAGGCAACAGAGTTCTCATGAATGGTTTAACACCTTCCCCCCTTGGTACCATACAGTGAGTGAGTTCTCACCAGATCTAGTTGTTTAAAAGTGTGTAGCACCTCCCCCCATGCTTTTTCTTGGGCTCTAGCCATGTAAGACATGCCTGCCTTCTCCTCTGCTTTCCACCACGATTGGAAGCTTCCTGATGCCTCCCCAGAAGCAGAAGCTGCTATGCTTCCTGTGCAGCCTGCAGAACTATGAGTCAATTCACATTCCTTTCTTTATAAATGACCCAGTCTCAGATATTCCTTTACAGCAGTGCAAGAACAAACTAATACAGACAATATAGACATTTCCTTCCTTGTTCACCCTTTCAGCTCAACCTGATCCCCTGGTGGAGCAGGTCAAAGAGCAAAGAATGAAGATGAACAGAATAAGACTTCTGGGTATAAAAGAATGGTGAAAAAGCCTGGAGAAAGAGCATCTTGCAGAAGCCTGGGAATTTTAGTAGAGCCCTTTTTTAAAAGCCTTATTCTATGTTGATTCATAAAGGTGTTAAAATATTGAATTGACTCATTAGTATGACCAAATATAAAATTACTAAAAGTACTGATGACCTAAGATTAAGTGTTTCTAGATGGAGTGGGTTTTGGGGGTCTCATTTTGGGGGCCATCCTCCCAACGGGCAGATAATACCCTAGGTGTACACTCCCCTAGACTAGAGGAGTAGCCAACGGGTAGCCAGACCCATGGGAAAAAGTTCCCTCTTGGTGCAGAATGTAGCTAAGGGTCGAAGTAGAAGAGAAAGCAAGTAGGCATGAGCCACAGGCAATGGATAACTCTCTTGGTGCCACCAACTTCTGGCCCAGAAATTCAAGGAATTCAAGAATTCTGACATTGAACCTGCTCTTGCAGGTGATCATAGAGATATGTGTCGTGACAGAAGATAGAACATTTTCTTTACCTTTGTTCCCTTGATTTATAACTTCAAATACTTAGACAAATGGTTCAAGGGCCTCCATTTGCATCCTTCCCTAATTCCTACAAATGTCAGGGGTGGGTGTCTATCCAGGGCTGGGGAAGGGGCAGGTCAGTGCCTGCCTGTGGCTGTCCCCTCAGGTTTCTGTGATGAGAAATCAGAGCAGCAAGCATCTCAGGTCTGGCTTGTTAACTCTGGGGTCCCATCTCAGCCAGCTGCCAGATCGTGATTAATCTTCCAACACCCCATCCAGCCCAAATCATGTTTATTCATTTATTTTTCATAAGCATTTTTTTTCAACCTGAGAATTTTATCTGAACTACGTTGTGTACCTCATTCATTTATTTCTAATTTCCTGTACATTAGAAATGATACAAAATCACTAGCATGGATCACTTTTTTATTAACAATGAGAGAAGAGGCAAATTGATGTCAAGATTTTTATCAGTCATGAGAAAATGTATGGTCAAAGAGCAAAAAATGAAAATGATCAGAGTGGCGTTTCTGGGGATTGGAGAATAGGGGCAAAAGTCTGGAGAAAGACCATCTTGCAGAAGTTTAAAGATTTTAGTAGAGCCCTTTCTAAACACTGTATTCTATTTTGATTCATAGAAGTCTTAAAATGTTGAATTGATGAATTAATACAATCAAATATAAAATTACCAAGACTAAAGTACTGATGACCCAAAATTAGGTGTCTCTGAATAGGAGTCCAAAGGAAGCATTATCTGGGACAGAGGCCACACAAAGTAGAGTAAACTGGTCCATGCTACTGATCTGTAAGCCCTTGTTACTCAAGGGGTGGTCCACCAGCCTGCACCATTGGCATCACCTGGAAAATGATTAGAAATGCAGATTCTCAGGACCCACTTTGGACCTGCTGAATCAGGACCTGCACTTAGCAAGATCCCCAGGTAATTCCTGAGAAGAGCAGCCATCAATTCTTTAAAATGATTGTTTTTCAGTTCTGATTGCTTAAAGCAGTGTTTTAGGGTTCTCCAGAGACACAGAACTAATAGGATGTATACATATGTAGAAAAAGATTTAGTATAAGGTACTGACTTATGCAATTTTAGATGCTGACAAATTCCAAGATCTTCAGTCAGCAAGCTGGAGACCCAGGAGAGCTGATGGTGTCCTTCCAGTCTGAGTCTGAAGGCCAGCAGGCTTGACACCCAGGAGGAGCTAATTCTTTTGTTCAAGTTTGAAGGCAGGGAAAAAACCTATGTCCCAGCTCAAAGGCAGTCAGGCAGGAGGAGTTCCATCTTACTCAAGAGAGGGTCAGCATTTTGGACCTCCTCAGGCTGTCAACTGATTGAATGAGGCCAACCTACATTAGGGAGTGTGTATTAGTCCATGTTCACACTGCTATAAAGAACTGCCCAAGACTTTATAGCAGTGTGGATATATAGTACCACAGGAACTATCCCTCCATCATGACAGTCTTTCTCATCGTAAGACTCCCACTGTAATGACCAAACTCACACTTACAGTCATTTGGCAGCTTTTAACAGAGCAGAAGAAATGATCAAAGCAGCAGTGTACTACTCAGAGATTCAGGTGACTTCATGCCATGAAAATTTTTTAGAACAATACCCCTGATTTTCATCTCACTTCAAAAGTCCTTGGTACAATGAAAATTGCCTATTTTTGCTCCTTAGAAATTTTACTAAAAAATGTGAAAGGCATTTTCAATCTTTTAAATCTCATTTAACTCATGTTTTAAGACACTCTAGTCATCAAGCCCTTGCAGAAAAGTCCACCCAGTTTAACATTTGTAACCTTTGGTTTTCATATTACTTATGTTTTTCTACTTAATACATCTTTGTGTGTATATGTGTGTGTGTGCTGTGTATCTTATTTTATTTTCATGATCAACTTTCATGTTTTCATGATATAAAATGAATTTCTAGAAACAGAACTCCAATTCATAACTTCAAGCCTCTAGGAAATGAAGGTTTAATTTATGAAGTATTGATCTGCCGCCATGGCTCAGAAATTTAATTAAATCGTAAGTCAAGTGAATTGTGTTTCTTTTCCTAGCCCAGAGGCCAATGCCACTGTGGGTGTCAGGGTGCTGAGTGTACATGGGATTCCCAGAAGCTCTGTCCAGGAAGTGGCGGGTGTAGGGGGTGGCGGGGATCAGTGTGGGGAAGCTTAGAGGCGCTGGAACTGGATTGCCAGGGTCTGGAGTCCGAGTCCGTCTTTTACTAACCGTCTTTCCCTCTGTTTCATTATTTCTAAATTGGAGAAATTAGTCAATGCAAGTTACAGATTAATGAGACTATTGATGTGAGTGTTCATCATAGCACTCGGCACTTAATAAATGTTCAGCAAGTATGAGCTATCAGCTATCCCTCCCCTGGGTGTTAAAAGCTACATATAAAAGGAAAACTGGGGCTTCCACCCTGGCCAGGCACAAATCCAAATGGATGCTCATTGCTAGTACTGGCCTTGACAAAGAAGGCCCCCTGGGGAGCCTCAGCCACATCATTCTTCAGAAGTGACCAGTATCAGATGACCTCCAGCTGTCCCTTGACCAAACCAAACCTTCAGGTTATTACTCATCCTATGGGGTCATGCAGGTACCTTCCAGGGATTATAGAACTTTTGAAGGAGCTCACAGATAGAGCTGCTGTGGCTTCCCGGAAGGGGGACACAGAAGAAGGGGCTTTGTAAACCTCCACAGCTTTTGGCAGGAAGTGAACAAGATCTTTTCCTATTGCAGACCCACAGAGATCTCACTCACAAGCACCCTCTGGCGCATTTGGGTTTTTTTAATGGTCTGCTCAGAATTGCTGAGATGTTGCTCTCGCTTGTTCAGTGTCTCCTTGCAGCAGACAGCACATGAATCCTAAAGTAACCAAGCCTCAAGGGCTTTGCTTCCTCCTCCAGGTATCTCCTCCAAGAGACACACATCCTGGGAAGGAACAGAGGAGCCTTTCGGGGGAAATGGAATGTTCTGTATCTCAGTTTGGGTGGTGGCTACATGAAAAACGCCCATCTGCACAACATTCTTTCAGCTCTGTACTTAAGATGTGTGCACTTCAACCACTGGACTACAGATACATTATTATACTTCAACTAAACAATTAAAAGAAAAATAAGATGTGGAGAAGCTGTAAAAATTAACAGGCCACATACAAACACCTTAAACAATTAGTGCAGACTCTCAAACAGTAGAGATTACCTCCAGCTTCTCATGAAGAAAGGAGATAAATCCTACTGCTAATCATAGGGCCTTTGGAAGCTTTGCTCCCACTTTTATTTCTGATTTTCATGGCTTTGGCTTTTGACCTTAAATGAAAGCCAGTGGCAAGTTTAGCAGCAAAGGGAGGTGAGCTCATTACTTCTCTGACAGTCTGTTTCAATTAGACATTGAATACAATTTCTCCCCATACTTGAGTAATCCCCACCAAATTACTTCAAGAAGGGCTGTTGGAATCACAGCCTACAGGAGTTCTGATGAGTTCAGAATTGGAAATCATTAGGTCCCTCTAACCACTACTTAAGCATTTACTGTTAGAAATCCTTTGCCCTAGACACAAATGGTAGGTTATAAATTATTTATGGACCCAATTAGGGACATAATTGGAGTGATCTGGCTGTTTGCCATAGCACTAATGCATCTAAAGTTTTTCATCTTTCAGTTAAACATTTTTCTGCTTTCTGTTACACTTTGATATCCTAATCTGCTCTCCAGAGGTCTGCAAAAAATATAAAAATAAAATAAGGAACAGTGTTCATGACTCTTTTATAAATGTGTATAAAGTTGAGCTTCAGTGAAGAGTCATTGAATATCAGCAAGTTAATCCTGCTTGTACTTCATTATGCTCCCACAAGTATTAGCAAAAATCAAATCACTTAAAAAGAAATGATTTTGGTGTGTTTATGCAGCCTCCTTCCTCCTTCAGTGCCATTTCATGGCATTTCATATTCCTTCTCTCTGTACTCACGGATTGTGTGTGGTATCTTCTTGTTGCTGAGCTTTGTACGATACCCCAGACATCTTACATTTTTTTTTAAATGGAGTCTCATTTTGTTGCCCAGGCTGGAGTGCAGTGGCATGATCTCAGCTCACTGCAACCTCTGCCTCCCAGGTTCAAGCAATTCTCCTGCCTTGGCCACCCAAGTAGATGGGATTACTGGCATCTGCTACCATGCCCAGCTAATTTTTGTATTTTTAGTAGAGATGGGGGTTTCACCATGTTGGACAGGCTGGTCTCGAACTCCTGACCTCAGGTGATCCACTCGCCTCAGCCTCCCAGAGTGCTAGGATTACAGGCATGAGCCACCGCGCCCAGCCTGACATTTCTTTATTTAAATGAGCTCAGTTAGGTTTTGGTTTCTTGCATTAGACTGTTTCTAAAACACAAAGTGAGATTAGTTAATTTCTTCAAAATAAATGTGCCTGTTTTTCCTTATTTGGTCCTGCCCCAGTAAAAACTCAAGCTCCTTAATCTTTTAACGCTCAGTTCCACACTGACACACTATGGTATTGTAAAATACATCTTTGGTCTGCATACAACTCCTAAAATCCTTCTAATCTCCCCAAAGTGATGGCTTTTGTATGCTAATGATTGACTGGTGGCTGGCAGCCCCTACACAGATTCAGGGGCGGCGGGGAGGGGGGTGCTGGTCACTGGGAAAACCAAAGCAGGATTAGAGAGTTTGGATTTTCAGCTGTATGGGAATCCCAAATCTCCAGGGAGGGAAGAGGAACTGAAGATTAAATAGGTTAAATTGATCACCGATGGCCAATGGCTTAATCAATCATGCCCATGTAATGAAGCTTCCATTAAAACCATAAAGGACTTGGTTCGGGGAGCTTCCAGATAGCTGAATACATGGATGTTCCTGGTGGGGTCCCAGGAGCTCCATCTAGAAGGCATGGATGCCTTGCACCCCTCCTATCACCCTCCATATGCATCTATTCATCTGTATCTTAATAAACTGGTAATTCCCTGAGTTCCATGGGCTGCTCTAGCAAATGAATTGAACCCAAGGAGAGGGCAGGGGTGGTGAAAACGACGACTTATTGCCAGTCAGTCAGAAGCACAGGTAAAACAACCTGGGGCTTGCTATTGACATTGGAAGTGGAAAGCACTCTTGTAGAACTGAGTCCTCAACTTGTGGGATCTGATGCTATTTCCAAGTAGATAGTGTCAGAATTGAATCAGAGGACACTCAGCTAGTATCCACTGCAGAATTGATTGCTTACTTAATAGGAGAAAGAATCCACACATTTGGTCACAGAATTCTGTGTTGATTGTCGTTGAGTGAGAGAATCGAAAAGCACTTTGGGTTCATTTTTCCACTTAGACACCCTCAGTGGCTACCATGCTGACCTCAACCACTAAGATACCTACACACTCAGTGATGTCCCAGTCCATATAGATTTCCATGGTTATTTCTTGGCCACATCTTTGTCTGGACCTCTCTTTCCCAGGAATTCTCTGTAATCCCAGTTGCCTCCCTGGTTGACCCCACTCAGGGTCTGAATTCACTAAGAATGACTATGACTATGGTATTGGCCTCGGAAAAGTCTGTTGGCCTCTCAAACAACTCTCCATGAAAGGGTCATTTCCTTGCTGTGGCCCTAATACTGCCACTTCAGAAATTTGATCTTCTTATTGTCCCAGAGGTGATGGGACTTGGGAATGGGACTCACACTTACTAAGATTGCCGGGGCTGTTCTCTCACAGTAGAATGCCATTGCATTCATTTGTTCTCTGTAGCCAAGCTGTATGGGAAGTCCAAATGCCTCCTGAGGAGCTTGGGCCAAGAGCAAGAAGTTTGATCTGGATAACAGGAAGGCTTCCTGACACCAAGCTGGGATGGCCCTGCAGCCATCCCTAGAAGAGGATCTGGGTGATGGGCTACAAAGATCTACATGGATACCCTTGTCTTTGGGGTTCTGCTTTTTCCACAATCCCTTTTGATTTGACTGAGTCTACCCAGGCTGGCTAACACACTCTTTAGAAGCATTAATAACATGGTAGATGCTGTGCTTTGCTGCCCAGATCCACCTGCAGAATGGAGGCACTCAATCATCCAGGTGCTGAGTCCCTCCCAGGGAAGCTACTTCCCTAGGACATCCAACATCCAATGACTAGTGGATACAGAGGTATAAAAACCCACCCCTCAGCCAGCTGCGGTAGCTCACGCCTATAATCCCAGCACTTTGGGAGGCCAAGGTAGGCGGATCACCTGAGGTTGGGAGTTTGAGACCACCCTGACCAACATGGAGAAACCCTGTCTCTACTAAAAATACCAAATTACCTGGGCATGGTGGCACATGCCTGTAATCTCAGTTACTTGGGAATCTGAGGCAGGAGAATTGCTTGAACCCAGGAGGTGGAGGTTGCAGTGAGCTGAGATCCTGCCATTGCAGTCCAGCCTGGGCAACAAGAGGGAAACTCTGTCAGGAGAGGAGAGGAGAGGAGAGGAGGGGAGAGGAGGGGAGGGGAGGGGAGGGGAGGGGAGGGGAGGGGAGGAGGGGAGGGGAAGGGAGGGGAGGAGAGGAGAGGAGAGGAGAGGAGAGGAAAGGAAGAAGGAAGAAAGAAAGAAAGGAAGAAAGAAAGAAAGAAAAGGAAAGGAAAGGGAAAAGAAAAGAAAAAAAAATCTTACCCCTCTCACCCCAACTCGCAATGAAGAAGTGTCTATTGAACTGTCATTCCCACCATTTCATACTCTTGGGAGCACCTCTTGTCTGTATTCCAAGCTCTACAACTTACTACTTTTGTGAACTTTGGAAGATTACTTAACTTCTCTGTGCTTCTGATTTCCCATTTGTAGTATGAAATTCAAAAGAACTTTTTTATGCAGACACTGTGAGTTTTGAATGAGACAGTAATTAGGAACACATACTACCAGATACGTGGTAGGCAGTGAATCTGTTTGCCAAATTAAGTGAACCATTAATGAATAATATTAACAAGTGTTAACTTGGTCAGACAGCCAATTCTCCTTGTAAGCCTGGGATCAAAATGCCTGAGGCTTAGCTTGCATTTAGGCATTTATTGATTTATTCCCTTGTCCATTCATTCACTCACTTCCTATTCATTCATTAAGTTGTGCATTCATTTGACAAATTTTTTTAGCATCTTGCCTCATGAAGCATACAAGGAGCACAAAATTACTCTTCTCAGTTATTACTGGGAGATAGTACACCTTATATTCTTAAAACATTTTAAAGCTTATCAAATGTTTTTATATCTACTATCTCATTAATCCTTACAACACCTGGTTGAGGTCAGGACAGTTTACATTTTCAGGTGCAGTTAAATGACCTGCCCAAGATCTTGCAGAAATTTAAGTTGTGTCTGAATTCCATTGTTTTGAATACAGACCCAAAGAGCTTTTCATGATCACATTCTAGGCTCCAGACAGAAAGATGTGAAAAATTAAAGAGTACCTGATTAAGTGCTAAGCAACTGAGCCAAACAGGATTGCAGACAGATGATAAATGGTGAGAGGAATACGTGAGGGATGGATTCCAGCACTTCTCCTGCTTTCCTTCCGTGACTATGGTAGAAACCACTTATTGATACCTATTTCTCTGCACAGCCCGCACTCACTCTTCCCAACCACCAAGATGATTCTGGAACCTTGATTTATTTTTTTAAATGATATATCCACATCTTGGTAGCCTCCCCAACAAATTAACCTCACATCCTAATTCCAAAGCCTATGATCTGAATAAATACGCAATAGCTCTAGAGAGTGGTGAGGGATGAAGACTAGAAGTTGAAAGGTTTCAATAAAGTCAAAAGATAGTTTCAGTGATGTGCTTGACAGGCAGTGGTGGTTGGAGAGTGGGATGTCTGAAGTTGCCATCTGAGAACTTTTGAATGGATGTCTGAGTTGAAATGTAGAAGTCTTTGGAGATGAGTAAGTCAAGAAAATGAAGATCCAGAGTGGTCGATGATTCCTCCATATGGAAATGAAAATCGTTCAGAATGAAGCAAATGTGGATAGAAAACAGGAGCTCCCTTCTTCAGTGAATGACAGGAAGTGTTGAGGATGTAGGTGAATTACAACAATGAGGAACAGGGGAGGGGAGACAGAGCAATCCTCAGAGGCACTGGGGCTTACAGGAGAAATGGCTGGAATGTGGAAATGGGAATTAAGAACACAGACCCCACTTCCTGACCCCCAAGAACCTGTGCTGGATACAGGAAAAATAAATAAATTAAAACCACCCTCTGCTTGAGAGAGCTATGAAGGAAAGGGGGACCTACAGGAGGGCCTATCTAAGTCCAGAAGGAAGAGGCATGTTTTGAGAGGGTGTCGATGACACAGGAACTTTGCTGGCATTTCACAGCACACAAAGCCAGGCTTTGGGATGAAGGACCGGTCCATCTTACTGGATGAACTCAGCAGCACAGGATGAGTCTGAGTGATGATGGATGCTGCCGAGATGTGACTTAGGACTCACCCAGAAGTTCTGATGCATGGAGCCAACTGCCCACCGGTTTTTCCACATGGATGACCTGTGCATTCCTCAAACACGTTTTCTTCCTCTTCCTCCTCTCTTCCCTGACCCAGTTTGCTTTTTTAGATCAATCTAAGGCATCTCATTCATCCCATGCCAAAATCTGAAAAACAGGAATTATTCATTACAGATTTGTGTATCTTTCTGTCAACCTCAAAGCAATGCCACCAACTCTTTTTATCTCTTAAGTATTTATTGAATATGTCCCCTCCTCTCCATTCCTTCTGTTCTCTCCTCACTTCCCGTCCACTTGTTACTTGCCCATCTCAAACTCTTTCTATTTTGTTGCCAAAGTGACCTAATGAATATATGAAATCTAACCCATTCTCCTGCCTTGAAAACCTCACTGTCTCCCTGCAAGATGAAGCCTGGGACTCTCAGTGGAGTGCACACATGGACTTTGTGGCCTGACATCACTCATCTCTCCAGACTCATTTCCACCAAACCTCCAACTGGCATCATCTTTTCCAGAAATATCAAATTGCCTGCCATTCCCCCAAACACCACACACACTCCTACTCCAGGCCTCTTGTGTTCTTCCTATGGCCTATGTGGGAGCAGGCTCTTTTAGATGCAAAGAATAAAGATACACTAGGATTGCCTTAGGAAAAGGGTTATTGTCTATCAGAATGGAATTTACATGGAGTGGCATGTCCTCAAGGTGGGATGGGAACCAAGACACAGCCTTTTGTGGGGACCAGAATGTGGTTCAGGATCTAAAAAGTCATTTGGGAACTCTCTACTATCTTCTTCTTCTCTAGTGATTAAGGGAAAAGACATGATCATAAGAAGCACTAACACAAAAGATTTATTGGTTGGTGCTTGGACAGGGTTGGGTGAGAGAAAAAGTCCCTCACAGTATGACATTGTCCAGAAGCTTCTAGAAGAGGAGGAGGGCAAGGGAACTCCTAAGGGAGAGAGAGATCAGAGGAGGGCTTATGTGTCTAGGTGATGCCGCTCAGCAGCACAGTAGGGAGTCCATGGGTCAGAGAGCTCCGAGGCACAGGAGTGGCTTGTGGTCTTAAAAGCGCAAGACTCTACCTTATCAATGCCCAGCAGATACTTGGTGTAATTTCACAGGGTAGGCAAAGACAGTGGGCTCTAAAAGGTTTTGAGTTTGATGCCTGCAGGCTTTTGAGCCAACAGGTCTCAGCATACTATGAAGAAATAGCCTAGAGAGAGACCCTCTCTGGTTCATTTAGGAGCTTAAACTCAAAAACAGAGGCCCTCTTTGGTTCATTTATACAACAGGGCTGCTTCCATGTCAGGCTGCTCATAGGTCACTGGCCAGCCTGCTGAGTGGCTGCCATCTGATCTGGTACCCAGTCCTGCTCCAATCAGCTGGGGCCACAGTGAGAGGGTCGATGTTCTACACATGGCCATCCCTACATAAGAAGCCACTCAAAGGGTGGTTACTAGTTTAATGGACTCCAGACATTTTGCCCTGAAATCCCAGAGGGCCTTGATTCTTCATGATCTTTGCTGTCCCATTCGGTCATTCACAGATGAACACATGCCATCTCTTACAGGTAGCCTTCTCCCCTGACACATGCCCACCCACTGCCCCCACCCTCCTTCTCCATAGCATCCTATGCATGCTTCTTTCTTTCTATGTCCCCACCCAAATCTCATGTTGAATTGTAATTCCCAATGCTGGAGGCGGAGCCTGGTAGGAAGTGTTTGTGTCATGGGAGTGGATCCTTCATGGCTTGTTGCCATCTTCATAATAGTGAGTAACTGCTCACATTTTTAAATGACCATTTAACAAAGTGTGGCACCTCCTCCCCAACTCTCTCTCTCTCTCTTGCTTCTGCTTTCACCATGTGACGTGTTTGCTCCTCCTTCACCTTCCACCATGATTGCAAGCTTCCTGAGGCTTCCCTAAAGGCTGAGCAGATGCCAGCACCATGTTTCCTATAAAGCCAGCAGAACTATGAGCCAATTAAACCTCTTTTCTTCATAAATTATATTTATAAATATAAATTTATATTATAAATTTATTATATAATTATAATTTATAAAGCACACATATAATATACTTTATAAATTATAAATTTCCTTATAGCAATTCAAGAACAGCTTAATACATAAAATTGGTACTAAGGAGTAGGGCATTGCTATAAAGATTCCTGAAGACGTGGAAGTGACTTTGGAACTGGATAATGAGTGGAGGTTGGAAGGGTTTGGAGGGATCAGAAGAAAAGAGGTGAATGAGGGAAAGTCTGGAACTTCTGAGAGACTGATTAAACAGTTGTGACCAAAATGCTGGTACTGATATGAACAATAAAGTCCAGGCTGACAAGGTCTCAGATGGAAATGAGGGACTTATTGGAAACTAGAGCAAGCGTCACCCCTGCTATGCCTTAGCAAAGAACGTGGCTGTATTGTGTCCATGCCCTAGGGATCTGTGAAAGTTTGAACTAAAGAGTAATGATTTAGGGTATCTGGTGACAGACATGGGCAGCCTGTCAAAGGTGGAAGACATTTCTAAGCAGCAAAACATTAAAGATTTGGCCTGGCTGATTCTATAATAACAGCCCATGCTCAGATGCAAGAGCAAAGAAATTACCTAAATTTGGAATTTATATTTAAAAGAGAAGGAGAACTAAAAGTTTGGAAAATGTTTAGACTGACCATGTGGCAGAGAAAGAAAAAGCTTTTTAGGAGAGGAACTAAAGTAGGCAGCAACCACTTAACTAGAGGAGACAGTTGCATAACTAAAAGGGAGCCAAGTGCTAATACCCAAGAAAACTAGAAAAAGACCTCGAAGGAATTTCAGAGAACTTAGAGGCAGCCCCTCCTATCACAGGCCTTGAAGCCAAGGAAAGGAGAATGGTTTTTTGAGCCAGATCTGGGGCCCCACTTCTCTGCACAGCCTCAGGACACGGCTCCTCACATTCCAGCCACTCCAGCTCCAGCTCCAGCTGTAGATCAAAGGAGCCCAGGCAGAGCTCAAGCTGCCACTTTGGAGAATGCAAACCATAAGCCTTGGCAGCTTCCATGTGGTGTTAAGCCTGAGGGTGAGCAGAGTGCAAGAGTGAATGCTTGGCAGGCTCCACCTAATTTCAGAGGTTGTGGGAGAAATTCTGGGTGACCAGGCAGAAGCCTGCTGTGGAAGCCCCAGAGATAACTTCTACTAGGGCAGTGTGGAGGGGAAATGTGGGAATGGAGCCCCCACACAGAGTCCCCACTGGGGCACCACCTAGTGGAGCTGTGAAAAGGGGATTCCACTAGGTAGTGCCCCAGTGAGGTTTCTACTCCACTGCCCTCCAGTGGAGACTGGCTTTACTGCCCTCCAGACTCTAGAATGGTAGATTCACTGGCAACTTTTACTCTGTACCTAGAAAAGCTACAGACACTCAACAACCTGTGAGAACATCTGTGGGGGCTGAAGTCTGCAAAGCTACAGAGGCAGAGCTGCCCAAGACCTTGGGAGCCCACCCCTTGCACCAGAGTAGCTTGGATGTGGGATATGCAAAGGAGATTATTTTGAAGCTTTATATTTAATGACTGCCCTGCTGGGCTTTGAACTTGTATGGGGCCTGTGGTCCCTTTCTTTTAATTAATTTCTTCCTTTTGGAATGAGCATGTTTACCAAATACCTATACCCCCTTTGTATCTTGGGAGTAACTAATTTTTTTATTTTACAGGCTTATAGGTGAAAAGGTCTTGTCTTGTCTCAGATGAGACTTTGGCCTTTGGACTTATGAGTTAATGCTGGAACGAGTTGACTTTAGGGTACTAATTGTATTCTTCAATATAAGAAGGATATAAAATTTGGAAGGGGCCTGGGGCAGAATAATATAGTTTTGATATTTGTCCCCACCTAAATCTCATGTTGAATTATAATCACCAGAGGTGGAGCTGGTGCTTGATGGGAGGTCTTTGGGTCATGGGGGCTTGGTGCTGTCTTCATAATAGTGAGTAAGCTCCCACAAAATCTGATCATTTAAAAGTGTGTGGTACTCACCCCCTCCACTACCTCTTTCTCTCTTACTTGCTCCTCCTCTGGCCATGTGACATGTTTGCTCTCCCTTCACCTTCTGCCAGGATTGTAAGCTTCTGGAGGCCTCCCTAGAAGCCAAGCAGATGCTAGCACCATGCTTCTCCTACAGAGATATGAGCCAATTAAACCTTTTTCCTTTATAAATTACCCAGTCTCAGATATTTCTTATAGCAATGCAAAAATGGTCTAAAACAATGTCATTTATATAGGTTTTGTTTGTCTTTTATCACTTTGTGTCAAGTATGAAACTAAAAAGCATCAATGTCTGAACCACTTGCATGTCTCCAGGACATCTCAGAATTTCTGGTACAAGGGTGCTCAATTTTGTTTATTTCAGAAATTATTTCTGAAAAAGATTAAGAAGGTTCCATAGAAGAAATTATGCCTAAATAGTGCCTTGAGACACTGGATTTCAGAGAAAGATGTAACAGTTTGGATAAAAGCCCAGAGGCATGAAAGTACGACATGAAACTATAAGTACTTTGAGCTATAAGTCCTTGGCCAGAAGTTCCAAGTATTTGGTGCGGGGAGCGGGGAAGGGGAGGTGGGAATGGATGGTCCCTAGAGGTCTTCAAGGGTAATAGCATCTAAGTGAATTAAACCCAAATCCTCAGTTTTGGCAGCACCTCAGAATTAATCCCAGACAGGCTGACTTGCACTAACAAAGCTAATTTAATATGAAGGGATAAAATCAGAATGTCAGTTTCTTAATTAACAAGCAGAAATAAAAATATCAGGCAGGACAGAATGCTTGTGTCAACACGACCAGTACATTCTCTCCCTGTAGATGGATTTACATGTCAAGCCAATTTATGAACAGAATAATGCTGGGTGAGGATGAGATTGGAACAAGGGAGTTGGGATTTGAATGCTTAATGATATCAAACCCTGATCAGGGTCCCAGCAGGAAACAGATGGCACACTCAAATTGGATAACTATGGAGACAGTTCAGTATACCATAACTACCCCTAGGTCAGAAGAAATGGGGGAAGGAGTGGCAATTGGAAACTACCCCTAGGTCAAAGAAACTACCCCTAGGTCAAAGAAATGGGGGAAGGAGTGGTAATTGGAAATCAGAGAAAGAGAGCTGTCGGAGAAACCATAGTGCAGAAGCCATGGCCTTAAGTCAGGACAGCCAGCATGGAATGGGGAAGGAGGAATAAATAATCCAAACTGACTCTCATCTCTCTCTTTGATCTCCTGTTGTGTTTTCCATTAACTAAAGCCAATGCAAAGCCACATGGCAAGGGAACCCATGGATGCAGTTTATTCATGTCAGCCTTCCAAGAACAGAGCAGGATGGAGGGGCCAACTGAGAACAGCCAGCACATTATGTTTATCTAACAGAGTTGCATCTGGGGCAAGCCTCCCTGAGCAATGCTCAAACGGACATTGCAGTTCTTCCTGGTTGCAAACTCATTTTCCTCCCAGCTACTGATGGCTCTCCCCTTTGTGAACAACACATTTTCTTCACAAACTTCTTTAAACAGGGACAAGATCTTTTCTCTGCCTGGACCTGGTTTGGCTCACATAGACAGACTTTTTTCACTTTTACTGTTTCTGGCCCTGGAACTATTTTACCTCTAAGGAGCTTTCCATATATATCATTCTCATCCATTTGGGGTTGCTATTTATAGTTTAACTGGCAGAGTTAAACTCTACCTGTTGCCCACTTTACTGACCTTGAATTAAGTTCTATATGCATCAGGGGTGGAAGCTGATAACTGCAGACACTAAGTAGTAAGACATCTGAGAGAAACAAATTAAGGAAATTATTGCAGTGGCAATGAGAATGGAGAGGAGAAACTGGTTTTAAAAGCTATTTAGGAAGCAGGGATGCCATGACTTACGGAATATGAGAGGAAGAACAGGGTGTCTGAAAGAAAATGAATTTCATTTGAGACTGCAAAGTTGGAGGGGCCTGAAGATCACCCAAGAATAAGACCCATCCTCCTCCCAGTAGCTATTTTTGTTCATTGTTCAGTCTATCTAGTGTTTCCAGAAAGTTAACCTTTCAGCACCACAACTGAGGACAGCTCCAGTCCAGCCAGGACTTTCACCAACTAACCCAGTGACATAGAGGTGCTGGACAACTCTTTGGAGGATCATATCTATACCCTTGGGATGTACTAAAAAGCATGATTGTTCAACTATATTATTCCCTTGTTTTTTTTGTTTTTGTTTTTGTTTTTGTTTTTGCTGGCACAAGTTAACTTGTTTCCTCACCTCAGGGTTTACTTGGGGGATTATACATACAGCTCATCACTCTGCAAAATTATCTTGGATGTAAATTAGGTAAATATGCAAACTAAGCTGTATGATAAACTGGAAGTTTTACAATTTCCACCGTATGTAACTGTGTAATTCTCACTGCCCAGGCTCCAAGAAAGAATAAGAAATGTTCTTCATCCTCATGGAGCTTACAATCTAATTGGATGCATAAGACAATCACACACTAAAATGATAATCATGTAAAATAGCATTGGCATTCTCAGGAAAGAGAGACCAATGTTGGGGCAGGCTTGAAAGAGGAAGCTTGTAGGACACATAAAATCTGATTATGCTGGAAAGAGAGGGAAAGGCTTTCCAAGTGAGGGGAAGAGTCTAGGCAAAGGCATGGAAATAGGGATGCTCCCTGTGCTGGAGGCATGGGAAGGTGGAGCATGTCAGTGAGTATGCATCTATAATAACATTATAGAGGAGATGCTGTGGAAACTGTAGTAATAAAAATGTGAGACTGTCCATGGCCTTTGGCTCATCTCACTTTAAGTCATAATCATGGTGTCTTCCCTGCCGGGTAAGTATCTGACCTTAAATTGGACTCTGAGGGAAGAAAAAGCAAGCCTAGTACTATACAAGCTGAAGACAAGGGTTTTGAGATCATCTTACTCATTGTTAAAAGCATTGTGAGGACCTGCTATGAACAAGAATCCATGTACACCAAGATGAATGTCGTTGAGTGCTTTCATATTTCTTTAATCCATTTGATTGTTAAAATACCTTTGTAAGGTGGACAGAAGGGTGAAGATTATGTGGAAGTGTCTGGGGCGGGGGGGAACTGAGCAGAGTTCAGATGGCTTCATCAAGGCCAGGTGATTACTGAGGAAAAAAGTCAATACCATCACCCAAATCTCTTTTTCCCCTTTGGGGTGCAATTAGCCCCAACTTTCACAAGCTACCCTGAGCCTGCCTAGAGGGTGATGGATGACTGACAGAATGAGAAATGGTGTCTACTGAACAGTAATACATCATATACTTAGGAAGCACCTACTGTCCTGGGTGTTGCCCTCATTCCACTGTGAATGAGGGGCCATGGTCCTGGTTTTATAGACCTCACTTTAGACTTTAGTGACTCTGTCCTGTTAATCCATATAGTGATAGATCCTTGCAAAGTCTTCCCTACATAGTGGGGGCAATGGGATGTGGGACAATCACTGATGGCCACCACTTTCCTGTTTTACTCTTTGCAATAAGCCAATTTGGAGAGATCTCAAGGGAAGTCTCATACCCTACACTCCAATTGACTTGACCCACAATGTAGGTGTCTATATAGGCTGGTTTCCAAACTGAACTAATGAAATGTTTAAAGAAGGCTGGACATATGAGATTCCCTCTTTTCAGGTCTGCAGTCAATTGCTGAATATGAAGCAAATATAATTGATCCCTCAAGATTCTCCATGCCTTGTAAGCCAGTCTTATTTCCCAGTCCTTCCTTTTTAGTTACTTAATTGGCATATTCATACAAGAGTATTCAGAGACAGCAAAGGGAAAGAAGCCACATTATCCATTCCAGCACAGGCAGACCTATTAACCATGTTACTTCTTGAAACAACTCTTAGTTGAGGAAGCATTAAGGCAGAAGTCATCCCTAGTATTTCCTATTTAACACATAACCTGTATCTTGTTTCAATAGTAAATAAGTCTTTGTTAATAACAGTGAAAGAGTTGTGAGCATACATGGACTTGTCTAAAACTACAGAATTTACAAACTACAGAATGTAAAAATTAGCAATCTGAAATCTAATCCACCATTTCAAGTTTAAAAGATTATTTTCATTGACTCTGCCTTTCTTTGTAATATGTAGTCAGAGATAACACAAAGTCACACACCATTTTTCAGCATATTTTTCTACATACATATGCATCCTTGACTATATTGTATTATATATGTAAGTGTCTCACCAAATTGAATCTGCAAACTTTCTAGGTCTAATGTCTTTCCTAAACATATTTGTTTTTACTATGGATATGATTATAACAAACTGTTTTGTAGAAACAGAATCCTAGGACTAGAAAAGATCTTAAATTTCATCCTCAACTTCCAATAGTCATTCTAAGGTAATATCTTTAAAAATCATTTTTAAAATAGCCCCTCTGATTTTTTACATATTTTTATCTTCCCTGGATGTGAGGACAGCAGAGTGCATTTACAGTATCTCTAATTCTTGGCCTTTGGACTGCTATTCCCTCACCAATCCATCTGACCCCATACACACAAGGGATTTTTTTTTTTAATGAACATTTTCAAGAGTTTCAGGGCTCTTTTACGGAAGTCCAGACAGGTTGTATTAACTGAGTTTCTCTAGCAACCCAGTTATTAGAGTTCAATTAAAAATGAAAGTCCAGGAGAAGTGGCTCAGGTAATCCATTGTTCTTATTTGTTATTTATGGTTTATTATGACTCAGAGCAGTGATGCAGCTCAAAGAGAGGGAGCGCTTGTAGAATAAAGTCATAAACTATAGGCTTTCTGCCTAAGAAACTATATATCCTGTATATTCAGGGCAGTAATCATCATGAAGATGAGATCAACCAGTAGTCACTGGAATTTTTCCATTAATCAGCAAAAAGTTTCTTTTATTTGGCCCTCAAACTGGAAAATTTGGAAGAAGAAAATGATTAGAGCACTGGTTTTCAACCTTGGCTGTGCATTTGATTCATTTGGTGAGGTTTTAAAATCCTTAGTGCCCAGGCTGCACAGCAGACCCACTCATTAATCAGAATTTCTGGGAGTAGGAACAGGTATAAGTACTTTCTAAAGCCTCCCAAGATATTCTAAATGTGCAGCCAGGCTTTAAAACTACTGCCATCAAAAAACTACTGATGCCTGGGTGCCATCAGAAACATTGAGTTGCCTTCAAAAAAATCAATAAATCCAGGAGCTGGATTTTTGAAAAAACCATTATCCTAATAGGAGGTATTCTCCAAATCCCATATGTGACATGAGAAGTGGCAGCAGCATCTGAGTAAACTGATATACTTCCAAGGGGGACTAATTTGATAAGAATCACTCATTTGGATACATAAACTCAGCTATCCTTTCAGGTGGTATTTTTTTCTTTTTGGCGGGGGTGAGGGGGCCTAATTTTGGTATGAGGTCATACTCACTTCCTTGGTTCATTAGATGAAAAGTGAAATACGCTACTAGGAAGAAACCCTTCTGGATGAGATAGAAAGGTTAGATGTCTGCAATATGGAATCTGACTTGGAGAAAAGTACCTTTGAATCCGGTCCTTAATAAAGGTAAAGTTCTTGAGGATTTTGGACATCTCACAGCAATAAAATTTGGGATAATATAACATTTTCAGGGTAAATAAGATGACAATGGCCAAGGTAAACTCTAACATCATAAGAGAGAAGGTCAAAAATGCAGAAAGACTTTAGGTTTGAAAGGCTGTAGAATGACTAGTAACAACAATTAATGCCAATTCTTTCCTCCAGAACAACTTGCAATGAAAATAAATTCTAGTAAAACAGGAATCACTAAATTTGTTTTACAGAAAGCTACCAAGTGACTTCCAAAGATGTTTTTTCCAAAGGTGGGTCTTAGTAGGGTTTAGCTTAAAATTTTGTAATAGCATTTTGATTTATTTGGAGGAAAAATGGCATTTGATGAAAATCACAGAAGCTAAGAAACTTTATGATAAAACAGATAGAATACTTTTAACTTTAAAAGTGTTTCCTGGTGTGGTGGCTCATGCCTGTAATCCCAGCACTTTGGGAGGCCGAGGTGGGTGGATCACCTGAGGTTGAGAATTCAAGACCAGCCTGACCAACATGGAGAAATCCTGTCTCTACTAAAAATACAAAATTAGCCGAGTGTGGTGGCACATGCCTGTAATCCCAGCTACTTGCAAGGCTGAGGCAGGAGAATCACCTGAACCCAGGAGGCAGAAGCTGGGATGAGCTGAGATCACTCCATTGCACTCCAGCCTGGGCAACAAGAGTGAAACTACATCTCAAAAAAAAAAAAAAAAAAAAAATGCTTCCCGAACTTCTATTCACTGTGGAAAAAAAGAATTTCAAAGAGGAAAACTGTATTTTTTATTAAATTCAATTATTTTGTTGTCTTATTTAGATTTAAATAAATTTAATAAAGCTTAATGTTGGGTTTCTTCCGCAAAACTTCCACAAACAAAAAGTTGGACTGTGATACCCATTAAGTCATTGTTTCTGTGGTGATGCACACATACATAAATACATGCACACACACTCAGAACACAAACAACATTTAAGGCACACTGGATAAACTGAGGAAACAGAAAGGATGATTAAGCAACTCCAGGCTATGGCAGTAACCCCTGGACAAGACAATTACTATTTCAGCATATTTGTTACACATTAGTAGCACACAAGTGTGACAGACCAGTTAGAAAGCTCTGCATGGGATATTCTGATTCAACAGTCTACCTTAAGGAAATATAGCTGACATTTCAAAAACAGAAATAAAAAGTGAGATGTCCTAAATGCTACTTAATAAATTAAAATGTATCAACAACCATTTATCTAAAAGTCTGTGATTTTTATGTTCTACTAACAGGCTCTCATTTAAACATGTTAATTCAAAGTCTTTCAGGATCCTCTTTAGAAGTTAAAACAGGGTAACTATATTTACAAAACCAAAAGACAACCAATGAACTACTATATCCTAAGTGGATACCAATTTCATTTCAGTTCTGGGACAGTTCATTCAATTTTTTTCCTAAGTATTTTTATAGCTTTCTATTTTCAAATGGTGTCCACATGGTTGCTTCTGATAAGCAGGTGGGAAAATGTTAACTACAGTAATAAATTTGCCAGAAACCTGCATTTTCTTGAGGTTTTCTTTTGGTCTAGCTGATAACAACAGATTGCCAGTTAACTGGTTTCCTAAGTAAAACTAATTAGGTAAGTAACAAAGAAAAAGAGGCCCAACATATGAACAATGTAGGTATTCTGCACTTTCACTAAAGAGACCTTAAATAATACCTTTTGTCATACCACAAATAAAACCTTATATTAAGAGGGATTAATGTAACATGTGTAAAAGGTATACACGCATATTTCACTCTTCGTTCTATCTTAGAATAATTCTTTCAGCAATTACCATTATAATGTCCATAATAATCTGATTCACATTAAGGCCTTAAGCCAAGACAGCTTTATATGTATGAAGTTCTTAATCAAATGGTCATCAATAACTCAGTTAATGATATGTTTCAAATTCTATGTGTTTCAAATTTTTCATAGTAAAATAGCGGGAGGAAAAGTTATCAATGAAAAACAGTTCATCTCCTCTTTCCTCCAATCATCTGGTAAAAAGTAAACACTGGTCTACACTGCCCTTCATTTACACACATGAATAGATGTAAGTCCCCCAAAGATTACTTTAGAGTAGGCTGAGTTTCAGTTTATCTCTTTAATATTTTACAGTAGATTTTGTGGAAGTTACTTCAAGATCTATTTGCTCTCTGCCACTACATAGTGGTGATAGGATTGGAATGATCCCACCCTAACTCCATGGGTAGGATCTGACTAGTCAAGTCTAAACCAAACAGGATAATCTTATCTGTTTTGCACAGTGATTGGTTCAGGCGTTGTTCAAATAGCGTGACTCAAAACTTTTGCAAGTAATTATAGAGCACAGCTTCTTATTCTGAACTGTATGATATATGGATATAAAATTCATCTGTTAGCCATTTTAATGTAATGAGATAAACCTCCTGAGGATAGAAATGAGAAAGACAGCAGAGCCTTCAGAATCGTGGCTAGTTGCAAGTTGGAGCCCAAATCAAACTTTTCCTGAAGCATATTCCACTTCTAGACTTGTTAGTTTTATAAGCCAATAAATCCCCTTTATTATTTAAGCCAGTTTGAACTGAATATTCTATTATCTGCAATAAAAACATACTACCTAATAAATATTTTTAAATGGCTAAGAAAATGAATATAGTAATATGAACAACATACTCCAGAAAATATTTAAAACAGTGATCCCCAAAGTTAATTAGAGAAGTATCACTTTAGGAGTTTTATAAATACACAGATTAAGGAAACTCACCCCTGACCTACTAAATTCTAAATATCTAGGAGCAGGACTTGAACATCAGTGTATTTTGAAAGCTACACAAAGAGTAATTCTGACGCAGCCAGTGACCTACATTTGAAGGGTACTGGTTTGAACAACCTTTGAAAATTAACTATTTTTAAAAACATAAATTAAAAATTCTACGTATACGCCAAAGATAAATGCTTTTATCCTATTTCCTAAGGATCTCAAATATTATAAGTTTAATCTCATTATAGATTTTTAGTATAGTTTTACATATAACAAAGAGATAAATATTTCCTTTACCACCACCACCACCACCACCACCACCAGCACCGTTAAATGTGGTACAAGACCAAGACTCATACACTTATTTACAAATAGTCTCCACATTTCCAGAGTGAATATATCTAAAAACAAAAATAGAGGAAAACTGTCAAGGGTCCTTAAATTAATTGGTTTCAATTCTGCTATCAGTTTCACTTTACATTATTTCCATGTTAGTTTTCAGCTGGTCAATTCCCTGTTTACAGAGGCTGGTTCAATTTTGAACTCAAATCCTGCTTTTGGTTAACCCAGCTCTCAAACAGAAATATTATTTTAAAATTTAGTAATGTATGATGAGGAACTAAACAAAATGTTTAGGATCTGAGAAAATTCCACACATATGACTCCCATCACTGAAAATTAAGATAATCATTCTAAGGAACAAAGAAAACCCAAACATTTGGGGACTGGCAAAATAATTATTTTAGCACTCAAAAGCATTATATCTGTAAAGAGAAATGGCAATAAATAAGGAAATAATGAATCTGATTTTCTAACCTATATATTATATAGGTAACAGGTTGACACAGTAAAAAATCTGTGTTTTCTAATATAACACGTAAGAGTGTGTAGGAGGAATATCGTACTGAGAGCAGTAATTCTGGTGTTTGATTACCTGAATTGTTTGTTAATGACCTAGGCATACACATTCACTTGTTTTATCCCTGTAATCATGGAGAGCTATAATCACAGAAAGGATGAGGAAGAGATGGAATGTGCCCAGTATATGTCACATATTCTGTTTGCTGAAAAATCAATAAATGCTGTGATCCACAGGAAAATAAAAAGTGAGATGTATTTGTGCAGTGTGTATACAGACACAGTAGAAAGTGGGAATTTTATTCAGAGGCATCTTCACCTGTATCAGCTGCACTACAACATACCACTTAAAAAGTTGAACAATTAAATGTGGTGGTGCAACAACCTAGGAGATTAAAGAGAAAATGAGATAGGTTTTCTCTATAGTTCCAAGCAGCAAGTTTTTAATATGTTACAGTATAGCAAAACTGAGACGAATACAATATCAAGTTGCTTTGAGCAAGTGTTTGGGATTAAAGTGGGGTTTAGTAGTGTATAATATTGAAAAACACTAGGGAGGTAAGAGAAAAGACATGGATCTCAAGCTTGTTTAAATTCATGCATTTAATGTCAGGCTAATTTTTAAAGAGAAGTTCTAAAGGGTATGTCCAAGAGTCCATTCTTGTTTTTTAATCTATGTTTTAGTTTGTTTTTCTATAAACATATTGGGGGAACATTTTAAGCATTTCATAAACTATGTTTATAAATCAATCTATACATAATTTATAAGGTCCTAAAAATGAATTTTTTAAATCTATGTTTTTAAAATCTATGTTGGTTATAACTTACCCTATCTTGGACACTTTCTTAGATAGGAAGATAGCAGATTTTGAAAGCTGTGTTTCAAGCCATAGGTTTAAAAATATACTATACAATTGGACAGTTTGCTTACAAGTTGTGTTATTTTTTGAGAATTTAATCAGTTAACACCTAGTTAGTGTATCAGAAGCATAACTGAGGTAGTAGAAAGTATCCCAGACTAGGAGGCAAATATAAAAACATCAACTCCATTATTTTACATCTTACAAAATTTTCCCATAGTTTTGTTTTAAAAATTTTCGAATGTATAGAAGAGCAGAAATAATAGTACAGTGACACCCATATACCCTACAGCTATATTCACCAATTACCATTTTGTTACATAGGCTTTCATTCTTTTGCTCTTTATGTGTATATATGTGTGCAAACACAGATTTTTTTCCTGAACCATTTGAATGTAAATTGCACTTGTCATGACATTTTACTGCTATATATTTCAGCATGCATACTCTAAGAATAAGGAACTGCCCTATGCAATCAAATGCCATCGTATCATTTAAATTTACAGTAATTCCATAGTATCACCAAACAGATAGTTTTTACTCAAATTTCTCCAAAAGGGCCCAAAATATTTTATTATTGCCCATAATCAAACCAAGGTTCATGGTTAACATTTGGTTTTTATATCCCTTTAGCCTCTTTTAATCTACAGTAGTCCCTGTGCCTTTTTTTTTTTTTTTTTTTTGAGAAAGTCTTATTCTGCTGCCCAGGCTAGAGTGCAATGGCACAATCTTGGTTCACTGTAACCTCTCCCTCCTGGGTTCAAGCGATTCTCATGCCTCCTGAGTAGCTGGGATTACTGGCATGCCACCACATATGGTTAATTTTAGTATTTTTGGTAGAGATGGGGTTTCACCATGTTGACCAGGCTAGTCTCAAACTCTTGACCTCAAGTGATCCACCCACTTCTGCCTCTCAAAGTGCTGGGATTATAGGCATGAGCCACCCTGCCTGGCCTTTATGCATTTTTAAAATTTTTATCACATTGTTAATTTTTCTGAAGAGTCCAAGTCTATAGATTGTATATTATCTAAGCTGCAACAGAAACATTTTCCATTCCAACATTACTCCAAATAAAATACTGTTTTTATTCCTTTTATTCAAACCAAATCGGCAGCAGAGTAAACTAATATAATGCATATTTAAGGGTAGGGTGGATCAAAGGATTAAGTATAGAAGACATGGGCACAAAAATTAAATATCTGAAGTGAAGCACTCAGAAAACAGGAACAATGCTAAAAGACACTGGTAAATATGTATGACATGTATTCCATTTTAGAGTCATACATGTATTATATATATTATATCTATGTATACGTATGTATACTGGTTAACATACATATTTCATATATGTACATTAAAAGCTAAACATAATATTGGTAGTTACGATTTTTAAATTTTTTTGCTTCATGTTAAACATAATATTTGTAATTATAATTTTTAAATTTTTTGCCTCTTATTAAGAAACCAATCTATAGATTTAACCTTTCAGTCCTATGAAGTCCAAAGAATTCTCTCTATATTTAGCATAACTTTATTTTTAAATTTTTACTAAAATATAAGTAAAATTATTAAGAGGAATATTGATAAAATTTATCAAGAGGGATAGCTAACAGGGGTAGAAAAAAAAGGTCAAATACAAAATAGTGGTAAGCAAGTAACTGAATAATTTTTAGAGCGGCATTCCTACTGGAATATCTGGTACAGAAGAGGCTTTTGAATGGCTGATTTTTACATGCAAACTTACCTATAGCTTAAGACACCTGACAGACTGCTAGCCCACTGATTCTGGTTCCTAGTTCTGTCTGTATTAGTGGACAAATACAAGACTGGTATGTATTCTCCCAGTTAAAAATAATAATCTGTTCAGAATCACCTCAGGATGCGCCTCCAAAAAAAAAAAACAAAAAAAAGAAAAAACTAATAATAATCTGAACCCTTTGATACAACTCTTAATGGCTGGGCCTCTTGTCAATCTTACATTTTCATTGTCATCTTTGGTAGTTCAATGATAACCACTGGAATATTCATTGGAATAACATGGTGAGCATTCAAAATTTGTCAGAAACCTGGAATTCTCTTTGTAGCTTTGAGGCTAGGATTGCCAGTAATGTCCAAAGCATGAAAATAAGTATTGACTGCCAGAAAAGGATATGGAAAAAACCTTATAAGATACTTAAGAATTGGGGATACACTAAGAAAATGGCATTATCTCTATAACAGGCTGGGAGAACTCTAGGCCATACTCTTGCCAAGTCCAAATCAGCCTATATAGATGTTAGTCTACCAGTTCAGCAGAAGGGCTCCATATAATTCCCTTTGAGGAACACAGGCTTCTCTTTTCACCCCATCAAGCTTCTCCTGTTTTGTCAGGCATAGGCATACTAAGGCTCACTCATCTTTGCCAGGATCCTGCCCATTTTTCCTCCTCCCTTAATTTTCACTCCAGAATATGCTGGTCTGATTTGAAATATAAATGTAAGGAATTAGCTCACACCACTGGTAGGGGCTGGCAGCCTGGAAGTTTTTGTATGGCTTGCCGGCAGGGTAGAAGTCCATGAAATCCAGGTCAGAGTTGATGCTGCAGGATAGAATCAGCAGGGCAGGCCAGCAGGCTGTCTTGAGGCAGGCTGGTTAGAGAATGCTTCATAAGTTGTCATCTAAACCAAAAGTGGTTCCTAAGATGCCTTCTTCAAACTGTGTTGGCATCACTTTAAATACATACCAAAACCTTTCAGTCTGTTTTGTCCTTTGTCTCTGCAAAAAATATTCTATAGAGTAGGTGGATGACTTTAAATTCTGGGAAAAGCATAGGGTTAGTCACAAAGAAACCTCTAAGAAAGGGAGGATCTGCCATAAAAGGAAAGCATCAAATATCCACTCATTAAGCTTCATCTTGCTCATGAGATATTGCTCACACAACTGGAAAATTCTGTAGCTGAAGAAAATGTGATTCATATTCTAGATAGATATTTTATATCCTCATATTCCACGGCACGGGGATTATCTCAGTGAATGTTTTATGCCCATTTTTGTTTTCTGGCTTTGTTGTTGTTTTGGATACCATAAACTGTAAACAGATGCTTTTGTTTAGTGCAAGGCAATGTTCATCTTTTCTCTATAAGGAAAAGATGTATGGTGCTATATTTCATTTACTAGTGATAAACACTGTCATGCTAGACTAAGCTAAGATTCTGACAAGTCCTTTGGGCAGCGGTGTGCACTGGATACCACTTCTTTTAAAGAATTAGTTTGAAAAGGCCTTTTTAGATCCATGTGAATGCTATTTCATCTTTTTGTCATTCTCCTAATCCACACTGTTATTTCTCTAGATGCTCTTCTCCCAGCTTGATGACTCTTACGGTCTAGACCTACTGTTTCCATTCAGTAGATTCTTGCCACCATTTCTTTCTTTTAGCAAGACTAGAGTCTGGAGAAATCTGGACTGAAAAAGTAATACTAAGTCCTTTTTTTTTTTTTTTTTTTTGGTATGGCCCCTTTACCTGTGTCTTTCCTCATAGGTGGCTTGAACTAAACATAGCCTGAGCCTGGCCTCAAAAGCACTAGAGATTAAAAATGGACTCATTTTAATAAAGTAGTTTAGTAACTTATCAAGGGCCACAGGACTAACCAGGAAAAAGCAAGGAGTAGAAGCCAGGTTTCACTCTTAGTCGCATACTCTTTATATCATTATAAATGGCTCCAATATAAACTATGGTTTTGTTTGTTTTTAAATAGAGAGAGGGTCTTGCTACATAGCCCAGACTGGTCTCATACTCCTGGGCTCAAATGATCCTCCTGCCTCAGCCTTGCAAAGTGCTGGTATTACAGGCGTGAGCCATCACACCCAGCCTGAACCTAAACTCATGATTTTGATTTGAGACAGATCATAGCAGGGTTATTCATGTATCTTTTCCTGAGCCCTCTGTAAAGAGTGATATCAAGTCAAAGATGGGAAGGAGAGTTGTCAAAGTTTCTCTCCTTGTCAAAATAGCATCAGATGATCAGACAGCTCCTATATATTCATTTTATTAATAAACCATTCTCTTCCCTAGTCTGTTTGAAGGACCCATGTAGAGTTTATTTTGCCAAAAAACATTTAAATCAAACATTTAAATCTAATTGTCTAATCAGACTATTAGAGTATTAGAATTTAATAGACAGCCAATGGAAGGAGGCAGTGTGGAAAACCAGATTATAATTACTTATGAATTCAGTAATCCCTTCTCATATGAAGTCAAGGGAGACCAAGGTACAAAGAATAAAACAAAGATAAATCAAAGACAGCCTACATAAAGATATCAATGATATTTTATACATTTCAGGGAAATAGTATACTATAAAATTAATTTCCTTTTTCAGCCGTTTTAATGTGATGGTTTGGTTTTGCTGTGACTAATACAGTTATTAACAGTAATTTTTCCCCTCTGTATACATTTCTCCATCAACTATTTATTACCTTTAGCTTGTAAATGGGAGTTCACCTTTTGTACAGAAAAAATCTAAATGTTTGAGGGGAAAAAGTGAGAAAAAATAGTTTTAATAAAAAACAAAAGAAGAAAGATATGAGCTCTCAAAATCCTGAGTTCAAGTGACCCACCCGTCTTGGCCTCCCAAAGTGCTGAGATTACAGGTGTGAGCCCCCATGCCTGACCTAAATTATTTAACTTAAAGGGTCGCTTGTGATTAACAATCAATGTAGAAATGTATTATAGTTTGTAGTAGTTTACAAATGATAGTAAAATACTGAATATTCAAGCTTCTCTTTAACTGTTCATCGTGAATAAACAATGATTCAGGAAGAGGGAACACTTAGAATAATCATATATGTATTATTAAATTAGAAATGACGAAACCTTCAGAATGACAATGTATTTAAGTAATAATCTTGTTGGAATTTTGTATCTATCATTATTACTATATACTTATCTGATCAAGCTAAAGAAAACCCATGAGGCTAATGCTTGAACAAGAATAGCATAAAACCAATTTCTACGTAAACTTTTTTTTTCAGCAAAATTCTAGAAGTTTGTCCATTTTAGTCATTCTTTCCCATTTAGTTCAAAAATCAAATTCCATCCAGCAAGTACCGCTATTCCAATGTTGTAATGTTTTTCAACTGTCTGCTAGTGATCCTGATTCATATACTGTATATTTAATTAACACTAGGCATTCTGAAAGCTTCAAAGCTTAAGTAATAAATTTTAAAAACCAATCAGTGATAGTGAAAGTAAGAGTTTCTAAATTTTACATGTTTTGTAGACTCTGTACTACTAAGTTGCTTATTGCATTTAGTAGTTTCTTGTAATAGCTCTTGTAAGTGTCCCATTTGTTCATCACCAAAGTTGTTAGGTTTTCTTCTGAGAGGGAGGTGCCAAACATGCTTTTTCAGTTGAATTTTGTGTTTTATCTTGTTTGCCATAACTTTGCTGCATACACCTTCCATTCCTGCAAATATGCTGGGCCTTATCAGACCCAACAGTCTTATGTCTCCTAAATTAGTCCTTCACGCGCTGGTTGCCCAGGGCTTTGATGTCTGGGGGCAGAACCAGGTGCAGCTGCAAGATATGTCTATACAAGGCCTGGAGACGGCAAACATTACTGTGGGTGGACTACCAGCCACACTTGTTTAAAAAGCTATCTTATATTTCAATCTGTTAATTTTACTGAATTAATGTTAACTTGTTTTACAGTGTGAAGCAATTGTAATTCCTCTTATCCTTGAATTACCTTTCTTCTTGGTGGGGATTTTTGGTTTTGTGAATGGTATGTCTCTCCCTCTTTCTGATATAATAATATAAACTAAATTGCTGTGCTATTTCTTTTCATCATATTCATGGCTAGGTGATTGTCCACATATTCCAAATACTCTAACGATATGGGTGACACAAACTATCTCTCCACTATATTTGAGATCTATTTCCTTTGCCTTCCAAGCTCAAGCTTGTTCTCACTTTTCTATAGCGTCAGGGTAATCCACAGTAAAAGAAGGAACCTGGCTAAACAAGGGCCCTGCTTACTCCTCTGAGATTTTGTTAAATATCTTCTACTTCCTAGTTGGGGGAACTTCCTAGTTGGGGGAATATATCACAAAACCTGAGTTTTAGAATTCAGATCATTTCCCATATTCAGTGTGTTGCCCTAGGGCTTTCACTTTAGTTAAGAGTGAGATGTCACTTTTCTGATCTCTTTCACTTTGTTATCCTTTGCAGAAGTTTCTACCACTCATTTTCCTTCTCTCCATATGTGGGATATAAATGAATTCTCTTGGGACTTTGCTGACTTACCTACACAGCCTGGAGATGGGATAAGAGAGGATAGACAGTCAAGGTTAGAAGCCAAGCCCTGGTAGGACTCTGCTCTACCACTGTCTGCTCCTTTTATTAGCTGTCACCTTTTAAAGTTTATTGCATTAACTTATGTTCCTTTTCCTCTCACGTTTTTATTGGGCAAGTTTTTGCTTAAAAAAAAATTTTACTATTTTTGAGATAGTTGGGGTAGGTAAGTCTGGGAGTTTCAAGCCATCTCTGGTGCAACATTTATTTAAATAATCTTTACACAGAAAGTACTTAGAACCTGCTACCTGCTCTTAGGGAACAGAAGGTCAGTACATGACTATTTTCTCCCTCCTAAAATTCATTCAGCAATTATTTTGTTGAGCACCTGTGATATGCCAGGAACTAGGCATACAGCAGTAAATAAGACAAACAAGGTTCTAATGTAGTCAGGACTCGCTTAACAATGGTGATACATTCTGCGAAACGTGTTAGGGGATTTCATCATTGTGTGACATCATAGGGTGTATTTACACAAACTTATATAGTAGAGCCTACTATACTTTTAGGCTGTACAGTATAGTCTACTGCTCCTAGGCTATAAGCATATACAGCATGTTACTATATGGAATACTGTAGGCAACTGTAACACACTGGTTAAGTATTTGTATGTCTAAATATCTAAACACAAAAAAGGTACAGAAAACATACTGTATTATAATTTATGGGACCCAGATGAAATACGTGGTCCATCATTGACTGAAACATCACGAGGTGTGAGAGTTAATTTTTAAAGTAAAAATAATTTCAGGCACTGACAAGAGCCATAAAGAATACAAAACATAGTAATGAGACAGAGTAACAATGTGAGGGCCCTACTTTACAAAGGTGGTTAGGAATCTCTACGAGGCAGTGACTTCTTCCTAGGCTGAGATTTAAATGATGAGAAGGTATCAGTCATGGGAAGATCAGGAAGCACAGAACTGCAAACATAAAAAGGAGCATGAGCAAAACCTTAATGTAGGAGCTTGATTCAAGAAACAAAAAGGAGGTGAGTAGTCGCTAGAACTAACTGGTGAAGGAGAATGCCATTTAAAATGGGTCAGAGAAATGGGCAGGAGCCAGACAACACTCAGGGACTTTAAGGCCAGAGAAAGATGGAACTTTTGCTTGGTTGACCAAGTTTCCTTTGTTGCTTTTTCCCTATAGTTATTTGGAAGTTTTAATTCTTATTTCCTTTCCAGCAACAGTTACTTTAAATGTTATTTAAATGTATGTACATAAAAATTATGATAATCATATAAATTCATACAGAATAAAAAGCAAACCTATATCCACTAGTCTTTTGCACCAAACCCTTTACTATCTCCTGAAAAAATATTTTAACAGTTTTGATGGGATCACTGCAGCCAATTTCAATGCATTTAAGTACATATGCATGTAACATATGTACATATTAACATGCATATGTATTTAATATACATAAATACAATACATATGCTTACATTTGCTTTTTAATACATATAAATGGGAATATATATTCTGCTTATAATTTGCTTTTTTCACTTAATATGTCTTGTAGATCTTTATTCTTTCTGAAGATGCAGAATATTCCAGAGTATGAATATACCATAGTTTAACCATTCTCCTGATGGGTAGTTACCATTTTTTCTACACATTAAAAATAACATTGGGGATGGGCACAGTGGCTCACACCTGTAATCCCAGCACTTTGGGAGGCCAAGGTGGGTGGATCACCTGAGGCCGGGAGTTTGAAACCAGTCTGGCCAACATGGTGAAAATCCATCTCTATTAAAAATACAAAAAAATTAGCCGGGCATGGTGGCGCATGCCTGTAATCCCAGCTACTTGGGAGACTGAGGCAGGAGAATCGCTTGAACCTGGGAGGTGAAGGTTCTGAGACAGCGTGAGACTCTGTCTCAGAAAACAAACAAACAAAAAAAAACACACAACATTGGATTTTTCATCCACTTTAATCAGTTACATAAAGAATACAAAAGAAAAATAAAATAGAAAGAAAAAATAAGAATAGGAATAAAATTTTTAAAAAGACTTATTTAAATTTGCAATTGTTTTCTAGTATTGTACTGGCCAACAGTATTAGAGGTATAGGCTAATGGAAGTACCAACGCCTTCTCTCTCTCTCTCTTTTTTTTTTGTACATTTTTTCCAGATATCTAATGTAACAAACTGAAACTTAGAATTAGTTATTAAATTTTCACATATTAACTTTAGGATAGGAAATCACTACTTAATATACTTCAACATTTTACTCTTGGCTATTAACATTTACAACATGGGTTACAAATAGATATCATACCCCTAAAGGAAGTAACAGAAACAATTAGTAATCTCTCTGTGCTCTTTTCATAGAGATTTCAAAATAAATCTAAGGTTATGCATAGGATGTGGGTTTTTCTCCGGGAGCAGTATTACAGAAGGTTTGTGGTATTAGAAGGGTCATGACACAATGCAAGTTGCTTATTCTCAAACACAGTGTAAAGCTTTCATTTTAAGAATATTTTTTATTACACCTACACACAAAAATCTAACAAAAAGAGAGATTGTGGTACATAAAGATATATTCAAGTGCTCTCTCTTTTGTAAAAAATCAAACCTCTTTAGAGACAGTTTAAAAAGTAATCTCTTGATTGTTTAAAAGGTTAAACAATGCTTTTTTTCCCCAGGCTTTATTATGAAACTATGTTCAACGGTCACAGAGGCCACCACATTAATTTGCAGCATGGACACAAATTTTAAGTTCTACATTGATATTTTCAATGCACATATGAAGCAAAATGTCTTATGCAAATTACAACTGCATATAAAATTACTATAGTAAAAAACCCAATAATTTGAGTAAATCTGTAACACTTGGTAAGTAATCACTCTGATTAATCAACATCACCTTACTGAAACATCAAGAGCAACCACTAAGCTTTAGTAGGTTATTACTGATTTGTGCTTTGCCAAAAGAAAAATTAATCAGAACAGTAAATGTGGTAAGTGGTAGCCTCTCAATGACTTCAAGGTGACTCATTTGAAAACATCTAAAAACAAATCATACTCAAATCATGTACTACTGATAAGTTTTTGAAACAGTTTCCTGTAATTTAAAGTCCTGGACAAAGGTCTGAATATTCTTCTTAGTAATTAGAAAAAAGTAAAAATATACATAAATATCTTTCAAAAACCAATAATGCAATCTGAAAAGTATAGAAGGGATAAAAGAAATCAGGTATTTGTCTAGTATTTTTCAGTGCTAAGAACGATTTAATTCCATTTCAGAAGAGAAATATACATATATACACATTTTTCAAAGTGATATAGGACCAGCTAAAGGCAGAGTTAAGAAATATCAGCCCAGGGCGGGGTATGGTGGCTAATGCCTGTAATCTCAGGACTTTGGGAGGTTGGGGCCAGCGGATCACCTGAAGTCAGGAGTTTGAGACCAGTTTGGCCAACATGGTGAAACCCTGTCTCTACTAAAAATACAAAAATTAGGCAAGCGTGGTGGTGGGTGCCTATACTCCCAGCTACTTGGGAGGCTGAGGCAGGAGAATCACATGAACCCAGAAGGCCAAGGCTGCAGTGAGCTGAGATTGTGCCATTGCATTCCAGCCTTAGAGACAGAGCAAGACTCAGTCTCAAAAAAAAAAAACAAAAAAAAAAACAAATCACCCCACTCCTTTGGGAGGCTGAGTCAGGAGGATTACTTGAGGCCAGAAGCTCAAGACCAGCATAAGCAACATAGCAAGACCCCATCTGCACAAAAAATTAAAAAATTAGCAGGGCATGGTGGGATGTGCCTGTATTGCTAGCTACTTTGGAGGCTAAGGTAGGACAACTGCTTGGTCCCAAGAGTTCAAAGCTGCAGTAAACTACAATTGCACCACTGAACTCTGTCCTGGGCAACAGAGCAAGACCCTGTCTCTCTTAAAACAAGTCAGCATTCACACAACTTCTAAAAGGCAGAAAACGTTTCTCATAAATCATAATTTAATTGAAAACAAATCAATTCTGTGACCAATATTTAAAATTTGATGTAATTCCAATTGCTCCTAAAAACCATGGCCTCACAAACTAGTTTTTAAAAAAAGTAGACATTTATTATAAAAGTTTTAGAGTTACAGAAAAATTGAGAAGATAGTTTCCACATACCCCCACATGCAGTTTCCCCTATTATTAATATATTAGTATGGTACCTTTGTTACTATTAATGAAACCAATGTTGATATATTACTACTAACTAAAGTTCTTAGTTTATTTGGGTTTCCTTTGCCTTTGTTTTTTAACCTGTCTTTATTTTTTATTTTTTTCTGTTTCTAGAATTTTACCCAGGATACATTACATTTAGTTGCAATGTTTCCTTAGGTTCCTTTCGGCTGTGACAGTTTCTCAGATTTTGCTTGTTTCTGATGATCTTGTCAGCTTTGAGTCATTACTATTCAAGTATTTTGTAGGATCTTCACAAGTGAATCTGTCTGATAGTTTTCTCATGGTGGTAAGACTAGCATTATCAGTTATCAGGAGGAAGACTACCGGGACAGAGTGCCATTTTCATCGTGTCACGTAATATCGAGGGTATGTACTATCAGTGTAATTTATGACTATTGATGGTGATCTTAATCACCTGGCTTAGGTAATCTTTGTCAGATTTCTCCACTACAAAGTTATTTTTTGTCACTCACGCTTTTCCTTTGAAGGGAAGTCACTAAGTGCAGTCCATGCTTATGGAGTGGAGATTTATGCTTCCCCTCCTTGAGGGTGGAGTATCTACAAAAATTATTTAGAATTCTTCTGCATATTTGTCTCATATCTCCCATTTGTTAATTTATTCAGTCATCATTCATATCAATATAGACTCATGGATATTTACTTTGGATTATAATCCACTTTAGGGATGGGCGTGGTGGCTCATGCCTGTAATCCCAGCACTTTGGGAGGCAGAAGTGGGCAAATCACGAGGCCAAGAGATCGAGACTATCCTGGTCAACATGGTGAAACCCCGTCTCTACTAAAAATACAAAAATTAGCTGGGTGTGGTGGCACATGCCTGTAGTCCCAGCTACTCAGGAGGCTGAGGCAGGAGAATGGCTTGAACCTGGGAGGCAGAGGATGCAGCTAGCCGACTGCACTCCAGCCTGGCAACAGAGTGAGACTCTATCTCAAAAGCAAAAAAAAAATCCACTTTGGGTTATTATACTTTTGCTTATGTATTTAAAGTATATAATACTTCAAATTTTTTTCTTCAAATTCTCCTACCTTTGGCCGTTGGGAACTCTTTCAGTTGTTTCCTCTGTCCCTTACTCCTAATTAATGTAGGGTTTTTTTTTGGTTTTTTGGGTGTGTGTGTGTGTGTGTGTGTGTGTGTGTGTGTGTGTTTTTGAGCACTTCCTTACTTACTGGCATTACAAGATGCTCCAGGCTTATCTTGTGTATTTCCTGTCCCAGTCCTAGAATCAGACATTTCTGTGAGGAACCCTAGTTCGCTTCATTGGAGAACAGTATTAGAAACCAAAATCTGGACACTAAGTGTGCATTAACTAATTTTTAATAAACCCAAGTGAGCACATATATTATGGTACGTAAGAGTCCAAACTCCCCTAATTCTTAACTGAGATCTTACTATGAGCTCATCTTGGGGGATCCAAATGATGTTCTTCCATTCTAGATATAGCAATATCCTAAAAACCTCTATATAATTAAACTAAATTTTAACTGTGTACTGAAGTTGGATACCAAAGAATCTATGAACATTTCAGAAAATACTTTTTAAACAGAATCTCACAGTCCCTAATGACTAGATAGCAAGCTGAGTAAAGCAGTCTATATAATCCCCAAAGTGGATTATAATCCAAAGTAAATATCCATGAGCCTATCTTCCTTTATTTCATATTAGTATTAAGACTAAATACAATTATAGAATAGTTTTTCAAATTAAAAATGCTTAAAATTGAGAAATGCCTTAAAGAAAAAAGAAAAATATTTTAATATTTAGGTAAGCTGCTCCAAATGAAAGCAATAAATGATTGTGCTTCAGGGGCAAAAAAAAAAAAAAACTTCCCAAAAGTTGCTTTTTTAGCTAAGAGTTGGCATATAAACTATCACCCATTGTGAAACTATTAACAAGTTAGCGCAGGAAATTGGAAAGTACAAAATAATCACAAAGCTTTATGATAAATTCCATCATTTAGTAATGTCACTGTAATTTCACATAATTTAAAAATATAATATTTTAAAGTTAATGGTAAAGATTTTATCACTTCCTCTCCATCTCTGTCAAAACTACATACCGATCTGAGCACACTGATTTAAACCTAGCACCCTCATTCTATGTCAGAACAGAATTTTGAGTGGGCGTTTTTTAAGCCAAGAGTGGTTGGGGTATTGCCCATCTGAGGCATCCCTAGAGGTTATCTGTTGGGCAAACTAACCAAAGTGGGTAAATGTTACTGGGTACCAGGAAAAGAACCCAAAGCTGGATTTCAGTAGACTCACACTCTTTTAAATGAAAAACTTTCCATTATTTGTAACAAAGCAGCATTAATTTTATAGACGTGCTTAGCCCACAGAAGCTTTTAATATGGTTACAAAAATCAATATGCTTATCTTTATAATAACCAAAATACAAACTCAATCCCAGGTTAAATATTAGAAGGCCTGGGTTTAATTCTTACCTATTTTTCTTAACTAACTGAGCAAAAAATTAACTTTTTTATGTTTTGTTCTACTCCCTGGAAATTACAGATAGCCCCATTTAGTACTGATGTAAAAATAAAGTCTTCAAATAATAAATAGCATTTAGATTGCAGAAAACTCCAGTAACAGGAGGAAACTTAATTTTTAACCCCATTTCCCTCCAAATTAAATACTATGAATGCTTACAGTATTTTTTTGAATCAGTTCAATTAATCTTTTTAATTGGTTAAATGTCATCTAACTGATGACTCCCATGCTCAAAACCCTCCAACAATTTTCCATCTGAGTAGGGAAAGGTCAAAGTTCTTAGGTCTTACATAAATTGGCTCTACTTACCTCTCAGACTTCCTCTAATTCCCTTGTCTCACTCCACCTAGACTCTACTTCAGACATGCTCCTTATGTCAGACCCTTTGCGTGTACTATTCTCCTAGTAAGTAGTTCTTCTCCCAAATCTTCATGGCTCATCTGCTTCAAATGTTTGTTTAAATATCCCTTTCTAATGAACTTTATAGACTACATTATTAAAATAGAAACAGTCCTCCACCCCTAATACCAATATCTTCTCTTTCCCACACTTTGCTCCATTGTCATTCATCATCTAAATTACACACCATAAGATTCATTTATTTTTTTCATCTAATTTCTCTTTCTACCATAAAACTCAATAAGGAAAAGGATTTTTGGATTTTTCTCACTAATCCGGGTGGTATTTAGTTAGAATAGTGACTGGCACATAGTAAGTACTTCATAAATATCTACAAAACTGAAGTCAATATCCCATTTAAATTTGTAACTTAATCTGTTCTTCACATGTTCTTCGTATCTGTTTTGCCCAACAGACAACCTCTAGGGATGTCTCAGATGGGCAATACCCCAACCACTCTTGGCTTAAAAAACACCCACTCAGGTCAGACGTGGTGCCTCATGCCTATAATCCCAACACTCTGGGAGGCCTAGACAGGCAGATCACAAGGCCAGGAGTTCAAGACCAGGCTGGCCAACATGGTGAAATCCTGTCTCTACTAAAAATACAAAAATTAGCTAGGTGTGGTGGCATGTGCCTGTAATCCCAGCTACTCAGGAGGCTGAGACAGGAGAATTGTTTGAACCAGGAAGGCGAAGGTTGCAGTGAGTCAAGATCACGCCATTGCACTCCAGCCTGGGCAACAAGATCGAAACTCTGTCTAAAAAAAAAAAAAAAAAAAACCACCCAATTTAAATTAAATTCTAATTTAAATTAGAATAACACTTAAAGTCAAATTGGTATTTCAACAAATAAACTATTCACACAAATTATTTTAGTAAAGAAACATATTTTGACTGTAGTATGCTAATGTTGGAAATATAAAGTCAAATAATGGTCCTTACCCTCAATAAACTTCAGCTGCACATGGTGGACAAAAAAGTTGAAAAAGTTAATTACAGTAGTGTGAGATGGTATGATAAGAGAGGTCTCTAAAAGGGTGTTAGAAAAGCAGAGACACGTGAAATCAATTGGGATGGTGTTAGCAGGGAATGCTGATCACAACCAGTCAAGCTTAAGACTTTTGAAATAAAAAGGAAGATCAAAGGAGGAGGGAAAAAAACATGGAGTGAAATAGGATGACAGATTTGAAGGGTTCTTAACTGTATAGTGGGCCTCAAGTACAGGGCATACATACGTTGGGGTAACTGGGAAATAAAGCTAGAAAACTAGGCAAGAATTTGAGTAGGAAGGATCTTACAAGGAGAGTCAGAGTTTGAATTTTGTCCCCAAAGCCAGGGGAAACAACTGAAAAATTTTAAGTAACGAACAGGGAACTAATAGTAACTTTAGCTGTATAATAAGCAGATCTATAGGAGGCTGTCAATATGCTAGTAAGAAGACTTATAAAACTACCATAACAGTATGTTGTAATACTAAAGGAAAGAAATTCATTTTATTCCTGGAAAAAATTCAAGAGTGGGTTCTCATACAAACAACAAAATCTCATTTTAAAATTTTCTCTATGCCTCAGTTTCCCCAACTATAAAATGAAGATATTAACAATATCTTGCTGGGCTTGGTGGCTCACGCCTGTAATCCCAGCACTCTGGGACGTCAAGGCGAGTGGACTGCTTCAGCTCAGGAGAGCAAGACCAGCCTCGGGAACATGGCAAAACCCCATCTCTACAGAAACATGTATAAAAATTAGCCAGGCATGGTGGCATGCACCTGCAGCCCCAGCTACCTGGAGGCTGAGGTGGGAGGATCTCTTGAGCCTGAGAGGTAGAGGCTGCAGTGAGCTGTGATAGCGCCACCGCATTCCAGCTTGGATGATGAAGTGAGAGACTCTGTCTTGAAAACAACAACAACAAATCCCAAAACCACTATCTCATATGATTTTTGTGAGGATTAAATAGATGAATATACTCAAATGGCTTAGAACACTGCCTGGTATGTACTAAGTGTTCAGTAATGCCAGCTTTTATTACTTTTATTATTAGTATCCTGGAATAATTAAAGTTGTTATGTAATAAGCTCTATATTTCTAAACTCAGCAAATACACAAAAAATGAAGTATAACTAAATAGGATTTCACAGTGGACAGAAAGAAGCTTACTTAAATATACATTACAAAAAAACCAAAAAGCCAAGATAATTCTTGAACTCCTGACCTCAAGTGATCTACCTGCCTCAGCCTTCCAAAGTGCTGGGATTACATGTGTGAGCCACCATACCTGGCCCAAAGATAATTCTTAATTTCAAGCTTTATATAATTTTTGGAAAGGGATATATTCAGTATCTGAGGTTGTTAAAGCTATCTTTAAAGAAATCCAAAGAGTTTCGGAACTTCGTCATTTGGTTGTAATTTTTGGGACTCTACAGTGTTGAATGTGACTTTTTATGTAAGGTCTATGAGCTGTTTTTTCTGGATATTACGTAGGCAAGAAAACACTTTACATGAGCTTTCTCATTTGATCCCAACAACTCTAAGGCAAATAGCTTTAGAATCCTCAGTTTTGAATGAGTAAATCAATAAATACATTAAATAACCTGTCAAAGATAAAAGGCTAATAAGAGGTTGGACTCCAAAAATCCATTCTTTTAACCAATACAGAATCTCTATAGAGCAAAAAGACAAAAAGTCGGGACCAGAGAGTCACTTAGGATTCTAAAATCCTCTTGTTCTTCATAACTAAATTTCTTGAAGCTCTTTATTCTGATTAAGATATGTCATATTTATTTTTGCAGGCTACTAAAAGAAGTTCATTTAGCCTGAGACATTCAACCAGAAAACTGGCTTCTAAAGCATATGTGAGGATAGAAAAAAAAAATTCTCTCTTAACGATAATAGTTGGCATCTTCTCACATGTTATACAGTCAGTAATACCAACAATAATTTTCAGAGGTTTAAATTCTACTCAAAAACATTTCAAAGAAGGGACCTAGGCTCAATCACTTCTCTGTAATGGTAAATACATTTGGATATAGGCTGAATTCATTTTCTCCTTCCTGACAGTGATCTAATAATAAAGGAATGTATACAAGTTGATGCATGTGTGAATATAGTGACAACTGCATACATTAAAAATCATTTACTGGAGCAACAATGTCAGAAGAAGAATGAATTATTGTCAAAATTCAAATATCTGCTGGTCAAATTTGGTCAAATACAAATATCTACTGAATGATTATGTACTGGGTATTATACAGTAAGCACTCAATATATTGACAAGGCTGTGTATGGTGGCTCACGCCTGTAGTCCCAGCACTTTGGTAAGCCCAGGCGGGCAGCAGATCGCTTGAGCTCCTAAGTTCGAGACCAGCCTGGGCAATATAGTAAAACCCCATCTTTACAAAAAATACAAAAATTAGCCAGGTGTGGTAGCATGCTCCTGCAGTCCCAGCTACTTGGGATGCTGGGGTGGGAGGACTGCTTGAGTCCAGTAGGTTGAGGCTGTAGTGAGCTATGATCACACCACTGCACACTAGTCTGGGCAACAGAGTGAGACCTTGTTTCTCCCATAACTGCCCAAAAAAGAATATAGCAATGAATAAGACAGGTATGTATTATTTCACTCCCATGGAACTTATGCTTTAGTGGTAAATGTGGACAATTAAAAATAAAAATATGTCGAAGGGGAAGGGTGGGAAGAGGGAGATGAGCAGAAAAGATAACTATTGGGTACTGAG